>JAHBMJ010004007.1:0-55411 GCA_018398765.1 Chromera velia | reverse complement strand
GGGGGGGGGGGAAATGGGTGGAAGGGGAAAGGGGGGAGAGAGAGAGGGAGAGAACATCTCGTTTTTGCTTGCGGGGTGTGCTTCTGTGATGGACCCTGCTTGTTTTCTTGCGCATGGGGAGTTTTCTGTTTGTTCCGATTTCAAGGGTCAAGAATCCTTTTGGTGCGTAGAAGCGCGGACACCATGCATGCGAGGAAGGAGTTAAGAGAGGCGAGATAGATTGGTTGCCTGGTCGGTGCATTTGATACATCTCCAGCATGTTGATCAATACTGACAGAGGGCATTGATTCGATTCTTTTTTGTCCTCTCTCCTCTCCTCTCCTGTGCAGCTTTGTGACTCTGGCACGTGAGTTGACAGTTGCGAGGGAGGGGAGCCTGAGGCCATTTGAGGAACTGGGGGAGGCGATCGATGTGGCGCCCTTCCCTGTGAACGTCTTTCTCCTTGCCAAAGCAGCAGAAGAGGCCATAGTTCTTCCCTTCATCTTGCCAGACCCCCAAACGGTGCCGTTATGGTTTGTGGAGGACATCCTGCATCATGGGCCTCTGTCCCTGCGTCTGACTGTCGGGATGGTCTTGAAGCTCAGAGAGGCCTTTGAGTTCCTCTACAGGTCTGCAATTGCCGTCGCGTCTGCACCTACTGAGGTCACAGTGCTGAATCTGTGGTTCTACTTTTGTATCTTTGCGGGGGCGTGCGCTCTGATGGAGGTCAGGAAACTTCCACCGAGGGGCAGAGTGGAAGCGTAGAGCTGCCAGTGGAATAGAGCGGAGGTCGAACCGGCAGGTACATGGTTGAGAACTGTGGGGCGAGTCAGCTAGCTAGCTTGTCCATGCAAAAACAACGGTGTCTTCTCTTCGGCATTCTTCTTGCCAGACTCACTGTTGTACACAACTGCCGCTGACAGATGTAGAAGTCTGTTGTATTCTGTTGTCTGCATGTTTTGTTAAAATTAGGGTTCATCATCAAGACTAGCATTATGATAACCGTGACCGGTCATTGAATTAATGTAATTGAATGACAACTCGTATACTAGCTTTAATAGTAGCTTGTATACACAGGCTGCAGTATTGCATTGCACCATTTTTTTTTTTTCAACGTTTTCATGCATTTTCACTATAGTAACAGTACTAGTATGGTTTTCAGCAGTAACTGCATGGCTTTTCTAGTAACTTTTCAGTGTTTTCACTAGTTTTACATAGGTTAAGTCACATTATCATCATCATCAGTTTTCATTTTCAACTTTTCAGGGGAGTCTTTCCTAGTATTGTGAGCAAGTTTGGAGCAACTTTTCAGTTTTTTTGAAGTTTTCTCTCTATTTATGTGGTGCTATTATGCATTCCATTTTATCAAATTTTCAAAAATACATACAGTATACTTTTAAATTTCAATTCAAAAAAAAAAAAGTTAAGAATAATCTTTTTTTTAGTTTTTCTCTATACACATCCCTTTTTTCGTTTTTGAGTGCATGGGAAAACGTTCACGATCATCCGAAGT
The DNA here is from genome assembly GCA_018398765.1 of Chromera velia. NCBI lineage: Eukaryota > Chromeraceae > Chromera > Chromera velia. Next base: position 53,919 of record JAHBMJ010004007.1, on the reverse strand, counting down.
ACACATCCAGTTTTATATTTTTTTTTTACTCAATTACACTGCAATACTAATTTTTTAAATCTTTTTTTTTAAACATAATTTCAGCAATGTTTTAATTTTACTGGTCTAGTACATTAAGCAATTCTAAGGATAAAAACCGTTTTTCCCCTCATAAAGCAGTCAAAAGTTAATTTTGGGTCATGCAATTAACCTAGCATGCAACAGTCCAATGAGTCCATGCAATATCCTGCAACAATAAGCAATTCTTTATTCAGACCTCTAGTCAGACCTCTCAGGCTCAATAAAGAATTTGGAAGCCTGTAGAGGTGAGCTAACTACTCACGTTGCTAGTGACGTTGACCAGGACCGCAGGACGTCGAAAGATCAAAGTAATTAATTGACAAAATTGTACAATGATGGAATTGATCTCTACATACTCTGGGTTGATTCCCAAGTCTTTCTAGCTCTTGTTCTCTCTGCACAGCTGTCACAGTAGCTGCCGAGTCCACTGGTACCGATTGGCAAGAGTCACCAAACCTGTGTCTCTAGTCAACCGTCCCGATTTGTCGTCGCTCTATACTTCTGAAGCATTGAATTGTCCCATCGGACTCCCCTTCAGGATTCTGTCAAACATGCACGCGAAGGGTGTTTAGTCGTCCAGGCACTTGTAGGTCAGGGGGCGGAATATGATGAGCAGAAAGAGGCAGCAGGACGCGGCCAGTAACGTAACGACAAGCGGAAACGCCACTTGCGCCTCGTGGAACAGTTGCACTTTCTTGATCTCGTACTGTCCCCCTGAGTCTACATTGACTGCGCAGGACTCTCCGTGCATGAACACCGGCCTTCCCTCACTGTATCGTGTTTTGCCGTACCGTACGTCTTCCCCTTCACTCACTGGGTCATCCTGATCCACCGCCTGGACCAACCATGCTGTGCAGATGATAACGCCAATCAGGATCAGACTCTCGAAGAACATCGTGATGTAGTACAGACACTTGTTGTCGTTTGTTGGCTCAATGACTCCACACTTCAAACTGGAGAGAACCCGAAAGACGCCTGCCGTCAATGCGAAGGAGCCAGAGATGATCATCATCAACGAGGGAGTGTTTTGGGTGCAGCTCTGGGTGGAGTCCATCTCCCCAGGGGTGCAGTCGTTGAAGGTTCCATTGCCGAGAATGCACTCATCTGCGGAGTAAAGACAGACACCCTTGGAGGAGACCTCAGGGAAGTCTGCAGGCTCAGTCAAGGCAGGACATCCCTTGACAGAGCAGCAGGCCTTTCCTGATGGTTCCTCGACTCCAAAAACAATCAGAGTGATCCCTGCTCCGGCCAGAAAGAGAGCCAACAGGATGGTGAACGTTTCGAGAAGAAACCACCTGAAACCCATACTTCTGCTCCCTGCTTTTGCTTGCTTTCAGACTGGACAAGGAAACACGCGTTAATTGAGGGATGAATTGGTACGATCAATGCCAGAGTGACCAGGCAGATCTTCCAAAAGTACCGTCGGTGGCGCCGTTTGAGCTTGCTGCAAAGGTTCGAGGATCCTGCGTGCACTTTGGCAAGTGTGGCAACAGTGTGTTCAGAATCAGTGGAACGGTTGGTGTCATGCATTGTGTGTCATTGAAGATCATGCATGCACACGCACTGCATGAGGTTTTCTGACCTTTCTTAATTGCATGCTTCGCCTAAGTTCCGTGCATGCAAGGGTTGGCGGCGCGCTTGCAAATCGTCGAGTGTATATATATATATGGCTCACTATAGAGCTGCGGCGCCATGCATGCAATGAGCCGCGATCTGCATATATACGTGGCGCGCCAGAATAGACGGGTCAGAATCGAATCGCCTGACCTTAATAGTACATATATATATATATATATATATAAACTTACGATCGATTGCAGGCATCAAGGTGTTATATAGGTGATACGCACCTGTATAACTGGCGTGGAGTCTGTCAGCATCTACAGGATCTGTAGAGAATCCACTCGTCAATCTGCAGGTTGTTGTGTCTGATCCAATCTCGCCCGATCGATTCAACTCGAGCAGACTGAGCAGAAAGACTGTCATTGTCTATATATTATTATACACAGCCAACACAGACTCATGAAGCTGCTGTTTGCCTCCCTCACTGTGGGCTGGCTTGTGGCACCCATGGGTGCGAAGCTGATCACAACAGACGAAGAGCTCGAACCTGCTCTTTCGTTCATGGAGCGCTTTGTAGGTTCTTACAACTTCTACAACCAGAAGAACCTGACGATGCCCTGGAGCAGAACGATCAGGAAGATTGAGGAAGGGGGAGAGGCGGTGTTTGGGGCCTTTAAGTGCCCGGGAGCTCCGGGAAGTGAGCAGAGGGACTTTGACGTGTTGTTGGAGTCTGGAATCTCCTATACTGCCCCGAGGGATTCAAAGACCTTCAAGGCGGGGTTAATGGAAATTGACATGTATGCAGACTCCAGAGTGAAAAACTTGACTGCTTTCCAGACCGCACAAAGCGAGGCCAGTTGCTTGTTGTACTTGGGCTCTGTGGACCTGTGCATCTATCACTCGCAGGATTTCTCTGCCAAATGGTATGGTGTGACGGGTATGAAGGAGAGCGCAGATGAGAGGGGAGCTCCGGTGTCCGAAATGACGACGAAGGGCGAGTTGAATTTGCTCTTGAAGTCCGTGATGGGCCTGTTTATCCAGATGGATTGGCACCTCCAGAACGACGGCCAAGAGTTGAAGGTCGTCTTCACGTACAAGAAGAGCGGCCTCATGCCCGGCACTGGCCCCAACTTCAAGGCCTCATTCGAGTGCTACTACCAACGCAAAGATTCGGAATTGAAAGAGGAGGAGGACACAGTTGACGTACGCATGGATGGCAAAGAATTGAAACAGGAGGAGGACACGGCTGTCCGCCCTTCTACGGCGTCCGGGCCCCGGGTTGCTGAGTCAGTGGCAGGTCCGATTCGGACTCGGTTTGCTAGGCCTGAAGATCAGGCAGCGGTCTCAACAAGCACAAGTTCCGATTATGCGCCAGAGGTGCTCATTTCTTGAGTCCTCCCGCGGTGCCAACTTGCAGTCACTGGCTGGTCCCTGTACACCAGTTCTGCACTCAGGCCGACTGAAACTTGAATGGCCAGCTAGAGAAATCAATGCCTCATGCCAATGCGGGCTGAAGTTCAACTTGCCTTGCCGCTCAACAAGCTTAAGTCAAAAAGTGGTCTGCTCTAGTGGCTACTGGGCAGATCGAGAAAAACAAAGTCTGCCAGTAACACTAAATTCTCCTGGCAGCTTGGTCTCTTCAAAATGTCATGATGCAAGAGGCTAATGGACTGTATAAAATATTACTAAGGCAATGAAGTCAAGGAGGGCATGGGAGTGCATGGTTTTATATATTTTGTTCCCACTGCACACAGGCACATGCAGCACTTTGGCTAGCACTGTGGGTTTCCCTCCATATTCCGTACAGTGTTCGTTTCCTTTTATTATTGTTGATACGCAATAAATCTAGCAATGAATATGTAATCTGACTTGCGTGAAAAGGTACAGAACAACCAAAGTACCCAGCAAATCACTAGCCAAATTACCACAAATCTAGCCACAAATGTTTCTTTTATATTTTTTTAAAGCGCGTTTTAACCGAGGCAAGCTGGTAAATTTAAAAAGAAATAATATTTCTTTATTATAGAGGTTTTTAAAACTGTTGCATATAAATTTAAAAAATTGTTGACTGGTCAGAAATTTTGAACTCCTAAAAGCCTTTAAGCCTATAATTATAGAATTAAGCTAACCTACAATTATAGGGCCATTGTTAGGCTACAAGCAAAATTAGGCTTCGTTTGCAGACTTGCACTTGATTATACAATAAAAAGCCCAAATGCTAGCCTAAATGAATCTAAAAAAGATTTAATCATAATGGAACCTGCTGTTTTCATGTCATATATGACATGTTTCAAGTGTACGTCAATCGATGGAGTCAGAACCACCACTGGCAACTTCTTCAGAGCGCTCTCTGACGGTGTGTGTTGACTGTTGCTGATTTAGAGGGGAGCACCGCCTCGTTACACGCTGCGACGCTTCCACAGAGGGCAGCTGAGACGGTAAGGGCTGTATAGGAGCTCCCCATTCGAAAGACGTTGCCAAAGCATGATCAGGAGATGCATGTACGGAGAATTGGGCGTTCGTTTTCAGACTGCGAGACCATTCATGAATACAAACAAAGCATCAATCGGTAACGCACCATAGATTTTGCCTCTTCTTCTCTCACCCCCTTCTTTGACTCAGCAGATGAAGAAAGCTTCGTGACTCATCGTCTCGAACTGCTTCGCGTCTGACTGCAGGTGAGAGACTGGGATGGTTGGTGTGACTCTCTCTGCCCACTCCTTCACTGCCCCTGCTGCCTGGGGTCCGTAAATTTGTTCGATCGTCTCTTGGCCCTTCTCCCCTTCCTTGAGGAGAAAAGCCACAAACCCGTAGCGATGGCAGGGAAGCTCGGATGCTGCGAGAATGGCATCCTTGGCGTGAGCACTCAATCTTCGCTTCTCCTCCACGTCTTCCTCTCTCAACAACCCCACGAGGATCTCATAGGGAGACGTCTGCTGAATCGTCTCCTCCTTCATCTGGTGCCGGGGGCCTAGGGCGACGAGGAAGTGACTCAGTGCTCTTGTGGCCTCTCGCACGATGGGCAGGGGGAAGGGTGACGGCTCCCCTGCCTTCTTGTGCAGATGGTTGACCCGAAGAAATTTGAACAGAAGCGGAGTTACCCCCTCCAGCTCCGCCTCCTCTCTTCCATCAGGGTGCAGTCCCAAAAGTCCTAAGAGATTCAGGGCTCGCACAGTAATCGTCAGGGGGGAGTTGTCGTTCTCGTCGTCGCTTCTGTCCACGTCACTTTCTTGGAACTGCTTTGCGAGTAGATGCAGAATCCCTACCAACCCCTTGATCACCCCTGTGTGCACCCCTGCACGCAGACCGTCATCGTAGGTCGAGCAGCTAGCGAGTGCTTTGAGTGTGGACGACAGGGCCTGTCTCTCTGTAGGGAATACAGGAACTTTGGGGAGCACGGTGGAGAGGAGCACCGCCATCGCGAGTGTGCTGTCGAAGTCGACCAGCAGACGGCACCCGTCTCTGGCTGTGGCGAAGGTCTCGAGGACCAGGGCCATGTTTCTTCTGATGGTTAGGGGTTTGGCCTGGATCAGCCATCTGTTGATCTCGGGAAGCAGCCCCGCCTCACCAATGGCAGCCCTCCCAGATCGGAGGGAGGCGAGGCCTCTGAGGACGTTGGCTGTCTCCTCCACTACCTGCAGAGGGGAGAAGATAAGATGAAGTATGACGAGATGAGAGGGAGAGCAAAAATCAAACCAGACTCACTCTTGCTTTCATCAAGACAAGCGAACGTGCACACATACACACACACACACACACAGACGCACGCACGCACGCACGCATACGCACACGTATAGACACACACACACACACACACACACACACACACACACACACGCACGCACGCACGCATACGCACACGTATAGACACACACACACACACACACACACACACACACACAAGCGAGAGGCGCGGAGCCGGGGGGGCAACGGAAGAAACCGGAAGCGGGAACGGGTGTCTGTGTCTGCACGATTTGGGGAAAAAGAGTCAAGAGACGGCAGAAGGAAAAACAGAAGAAAGACTCCAAAGAGGCGGGAACAGCGAGATGAAAAAAAACGGACAGGTAGGCCACTAATGAAGGGACCCAGCAAGGAAGGAACAGGAGAAGGAAGGAAACAACTAAAAAACGGCAGAAACGAGAACCTCTCCCAGGTTTTGTCTCAGTCAAACATGCAGGGACGGACGGGAGAGGCCAGCGGACCGTCACACAATCCTATATCTTAATCTGGTTTACAGAATGCCAGATGCACCGGCAGAAACAAAGACAGAAGGGCACTGGAGAAGGCGAAGAGGCAGGAATGAGCAGAAAGGATTTGGGGCCAAGTGGTCACACAGGTTGGGGGGGAGAACTGCAGATCAGTTTTGATCTTGTGAAGGTACCGGTCTATGCTTAGAAATATGGGGGGGGTGAGGGGGGGAGGGAGGAAGGGAGGAACGATGAGAGAAGGGAACCCCATGACATCCCGCAGATCCGAATCAAAGTTTATGAGTGAAGGGGGGAAGCAGAAGGAAGCAGGGACAGTGAACAGTATTTCGTTGAGCGCACCAACAACATTACATAGGTCAGTCAATTTCTCTGTTGGACTTCGAAATGGTAACATGCGAACGAGGCAGAACGGGCAAAAGATCACAAGAGGGTCTTTCAAAGAGAACGCACCTGCATTTCAAACATGAGGTCTGGTCCATCTGTGTTCATGTACTTGCTGTGAAGGCGCAGCACCTCATCGAACTTCGCAGCTTCTTCCTTCAGGAAGGGGCCGACGGCTGCTGCAGTGTCCTGTTCGATCGCTGTGGTCTTCTTCTCCTGATCACTCAAGCAGTCAGACAGAGTTCGAAGGGCATGCACTCTGTTCTTGACGGGAAGTGTTTTGTCCCGCAGCTGTCGCAACAGACGAGGAATGAATCTGTCCCCGTACGCTGAGGTGATCTCGTGGGGATGTGTTTTCTTCTGGTATTCGTCGTAGAAAGGATGACTGCCTTTGAGGAGCTTGGACCATATGTATCTGGAGTACCCCTGGAGCTCTAGAACCTCATTGTTCCTGCCCTTGTAGCGATCCTTCTTTGGCGTGAAACCGTTCTCGGTGGGAGCTGAAGGGGGCTCTGGTGCCTTGGGTTGCTCTGGCTCTTTCTCTTTCTCTGTGGTATCTTCTGGAGTTGTATCCTTTGCGGGAGGTGCGTCGGTCTTCTCACTTTCGTTTGCCACTTTGTCCTCTTTTGCCTCTTGTGGCTGCTCCTCTTCCTGGGGTGGGGGAGGAGGAGGAGAGTCCTCAGTGGGAGCCACAGGGGGCTCCTCGTTGGCGTCGCTCATCTTTTCTTTCGGGCCTTGTTCGTTTGTCTTCGGAATCTCCCCGCCGTGAATCGTAAGTCAGCAGGAAGAGTTGGAAGCATCAATCTCTAATGTGTTTCCTGTTCTGTCTGACGAACCAGAGGGGCGCGGTGTCTTGAAAATCAGCGACAGACTCTTAATTCTATATATAATGCCACGGCTTTTAATTGATCGAGCAGCACGCATGCATGCAGCATATATATATATATATATATATATATTCAGGGCTTTCGCATGCATGCACGAGGATCGAAAGATGGACACACGCACCGGCGGGGATGCATGGGCCACCAGGTAAGCTCGGAGCAGTGACATGCACCTTTTCCATGCACGCGCGCAAAACGCGCGAAAATGCAGAAAAGAGCAAACCAAATTATAACAAGCTAGCATGCAGACACAAGAACTTGAAGAATCTGGCCTTATACACGCATGTCAGCAGGCAGGGAGGAAGAAAAACGGTCAGACTTGCGCGGCGTAGCTGTATACAGGACCATCAACAGGACAGGAGCGGGAAGCAGTAGGTGGAATGGCCGACAAAGAGAAGGCTGGACCTCCTCCAGCCTGTGGAGGAGGTTCCCCAGGATCACCCCCTGCTCTCTCTCAGCTGACCCCCTTAAGTTCCAAAAGATCGTCGTGCGAAAGAAACCTCGAGGAGAACTATGTGGTGTACATTGTTCAAGACTCACAGTCTGCTCGAATTCCTCTGTCTGCAAATCTTACTGTCCTCAAGAAACTTCTGCTAAAAAAAGCTTGCCATCTTCTTTTTGACACCGTTGACATCTCGGCTATCCAAATGACTCTGCTCTGGTCAGTCTGGCCCTCCCAAATGCATGTTCAATCGACTTCCATGCATTGAGACTTTGACTGACTTCATTCGGCTCCTTTGACTGCAGGTACTGGTTCTTCCAGAGCCCCTTGGGAGCTGGGGACCTCAAAGTGTCCAAAAGCCTGAAGGACTTTGGGGCGCTCACAATCGACTGCGGAAACAAGAAGGGCTGCATCAACATCCGAATGAAAGATTTCCTCAACTTGAACGGCCGCGCTCTGGACTCGCTCCTGCCAAGAGCATCTCCAGCACGCAGAAGGACGGGATTCCTCGTCCTCACGAGCGACGGAGACTACTCTGTAGAAGTTGCGCACCTGAAAGCGCTCCGCTTTTCGGTGGCGGTGATTGCACAAGACAGCGCAGTGAGACAGACATTCCTCGCGCAGGGCTCCAATGCGTCTCTCCAGTGGAAACAGATGGTTCGAGAGGCCAGCACAAGGCAGCCTGGAGGAGGCCTTCTTCTTGACTCCAGGACAACCGCCGAGTCCAAAGGAGCGAAGGGATCTGATGAGGACTGCGATGATGAGCAGACTGCTGAGCCAAGCAGCAGTGCTGGCACCAGAACTACGGATTTACGGGAGGGACAACAACTAGCCCGTGGAGCCCAAGCGAAGCGTCAGAAGACGGACGCCAAGATGTGTCGGGTCGTTGCGCAAAAGCTTCATCATGAGACTGTATTGAATACAGTGGTCTAATTTTAAGTCACGTGAGTCTCATATTACAGCGTTATCCAGTCATTCTGTACAAAGGACTCATCCTTCAGTTTTGCGTTCTTTTTGTTCTTGTCTCACTTGCATACACTTTCTACACTTTCTGCGAGGTGCGTGCAGGTGAAGCGGGGTCAAAAAGTTGCAGGGAACACAACCAAGGGCCTTGTGGCTGCAGAGCGAAGTCAGTTTCTCAGAGACCTTTGAATCAATCTTAGACAGAATGTGTCGGTCGCCTTCTGGATCCACAATCAATTTGAGGAATTGTTGGAACATGATTGGACCTCTCCCGACCTCTTCCTGCAGGCTTCCAAAAACTGTCACCTGAGAAGATGTTGAATTATATACTTTTTTTCTTTTCCAGTTTCTCTCACTTGTCAGTCTCTCAGATACTGTCTGTCGTATGTTGAGAGAGGAAGAAGGGTGGGAGGGATGAGGAACAGCGATCGTGGAGGGAGAGGAGCGCCCGCAACGGGTAAGTGAGAGATGAGAGGAGGATAGTATAGGAGGGTGGGGGAGAGAGAGACCATATGGCATCTAAAGAGAATCAACTTGGACAACAGCTACACGTTTTTTTTTCAATCTCCAGATGCATTGCAAGTCTGTTGTCAATAGCATTTGGTCTCAAAACGCTACACGTGATTCATGATGCGAACCTGCAGGTGACCTCGACGGAATTCCAGGGAGTGCAGGCGGGACAGAAGAAGAGGCGTTCCGCGGCGACCGAGCGGCAGCAGCTGGAGGAGGATCGCATGCTTGTCGCGGCCACCGTGGGAGGAGGGCCTGCCGCGGAGGCTTCAACAGAGCCCCTGGTTCCGGAGGGGGCTTTCGCGGCGGTGGGAGAGGGGGTTTTCGTGGCGGTGGGGGAGGGGGCCCGGCCTTTCGCGGCGGCTTCAGTCTGACGAGATGAAGATTTTGAAGGTGAGCGCGGCATTCGGCAGCTAGAGACTCTGGCTGAGCCTGGGTCTTTGAAGACCTTGGTGTTTGGCTGGTCGATGTAAATTAAAAAGATTGCGTTTGCTACTCCTCTCTTTACTTTGATTCGAAGCCGCTGTGCAGCATGTCGATCGATCATCAAAATGAGGTAATTGGAAGGAAAGTGTTGATCGGCCTGGCGAAAGGACCTTGCAAGCGATTTCATTCTCTCGCGGTCACTCGCTGATGGCAACGAGACACACCGGCCCCCCCCTGCTGTATCAGTCGAAAGCATCGCAGAGCAAAGAAAAGTAGCATCGCGCCCAAATGTGCACTGTTTGCATATCTATTGTCGCTTGAAGCCTCTACGTAGCGCAACTGTTCAGGCTCGTAGGTAAAAAGATCGACAGCCCCCGAGTCAAAAAAAAAAAAAACGGCAGAGATTGGCATAGTCTGTTTTACAGACAGACTACGGCGTTACGTCAGTTGAAAGCATCGCACTTTAGAGCAAGCAGATGTACAGGTGCACCGCAATCTCTTGACCTCTTTGGACCGAGAGCCAGCCGATCAAGACAATGGTCCAAGAGATCAACGGGAAGCGTGAAAGGGTCATGCACGACTGGGCATGAACCGCTGCTCTCGTTTGGATGCATGTGGTTTCGCTGCATGCAGGTACACGTACTCGAGGTGAGGTCGATCGGCGTAATACAACAGACTCTTTTTTTGGTGGGAGTCTCCAAAGAGAAATACAAGCACGCATAAAACACACGAATGCTTCTCACAAAACGCCAATCACCACACTCCAAATCGCCAAACGTACATTCAGTCCAAAAAGTCTGATTCACAACACGAAAAAGCCCATGTAAGCACTGAATCTCACCACATGTGTATTTGATCAAGGATTGTCTTTTACTTGCAACGGCTTCTTTCCGAATTCAAAATGGAAATATCGAAAAGCGCCGAAAAAAGGTGCAGTCAAAAAAGCTACATGCGATTGCGGACAAAACAAATTAAGGAGCCCGCGTGAGCAACAACTTTTGCATTAGGTTTTAAACTATAGGTTTTGAATCGTACATTGTAACTTCATTATCTAGTTTATTATTCAGATTTTGCATACTATAATCCGAGTCTAGAGTCAAATGAATAAAATATATAATCTCGGATATTAATTATGAACAGCTTGTGTCTATATATGTTTAGATTTGCGTAGTGATGGTTCGAACTTAGAAAAGAAGGAATTCTCATATAAGAATTGGCTAGATCAGAACCAACTACAGAAAAAAAAACTCTAAGTAAAAATGTTACACGTCGCTGGAGAAAACGTTTAAAAAAAAATGGAGAGTTTAGCTAGAGTTTGATTTGGAGTTTAAGTGTAAAGTAGATTTTTTTTTTGTTATCTTAATTAAGTGGTTCCCTGCCTGGTACTGTGGAAGTTGATAAAAATATAGTAAACTACTATACTAGTAGTAGGGGTATTATCTGAAGTATTAAAGTTGAAAAAAAATACTGATATATATAACAAGAATTTATGCAACCGAAAAAATAAACTTTAAATTTAAAGCTTAGCTTTAAGAAGTTTGGAGAGCACGTCTGAATACGCGCTTCAGTTGCGTTCTGTTCGTTGGTCTTTTGGCCTTTCTCATCACTTCTTTGTGTCATGCATATCACCTTCTCTCTTTTCTCTCTTTGAAACCCTTTAGCAGCCTGCTGGTTTAGTCTACTGTATCAAATCGATCGATCGTGCTCCACCCCGTGCAAGACCCCTGTCAGGTCCTTTCCAGACCCCCCCCTTGGCCTTTCACATCTTTGGCAGAACCTCTAGCTCACATATCTAGCTGTCCAGATCCTCGATCCGCAGACCCCTTCACTTTGCTGGCGAAAACCTCCCTACCGTGCCGATCAGATCCTCTGCAGACCCTTCTACTCTGCCAATCAGACCCCCCGCCCACCCTACTGATCAGACCCACCTACCCTGCCGATCAGACCCCCCCATCCTGATCCCATCCTACCGATCAGATCCTTTGCGGCCCCTGATCGATGAGTGTGGGACCCGAAAGATTCGACCTGCATGCAAGCACAAACAAGAATGCAGAACATCGAATACAAAGGACTCGTTTGAAATCCGCAAGCTAGCGAGGACGAGTAAGGCGTGACAAATCCCGCCACAGTAGCACGCCACAACTGGTTTACCGGCTGTTTGCAGAAAAGCGATACACCCCCAAGATCAATTAGGCACATGCAGAAGCGGAGTGTGAAGAATGTGTGAAAAGAAAGACCAATGCAGTTGAGGAGAGCTAAGAACGTACGGAGCCAGACAGAGATCAAGTGCTCCCTGTTTCCCCGCTTGTCTGTTACACAGCCAGTTCACAAGTGAGTCCGTCAGCAGATCAATCATGATCAGACGTACCATGAGGGGGTCTGTTTGCCTGCACGTCTTTTCTCTCTACCAGCCAGCCGCGGCGCCATGCATCCAGTTTCTTCAGAGGCTGAATGTATGAACGATCCGTACATCATTTTCCAGGAGCTACAGCGACTCCGTGGAATCAAAGAAGGACGTTCCCCGTCTTCCCCGTTCTCCCTTTCGAATCCCTTTGCCATTCTCAGTAGGTGTTTCCTTCCTTCCCTCGCCCCTTCACAGCCCTCTCGAGCGTCTGCAGAACGAGGAAGAGAATCTGTTCTGGAGAGGGGGCGGGAGAGAGGAGAACTTCTTCAACAGGGTCTCCAGGCCTCATCCTTCCTGTCTTTCTCTGTAAATCTTCCAGGCTCTGCTGAAACTCCGCAAAGAGGCCGAGGAGGGTTTCCGGACTCTCCGAATGATGTGGCGTGACCGGGAGTGAAATTCCAGTCCTGTCTTCTGACTTGATAGATTCTTCCCCGGGACTCTGCGCTCCTTCTGTAGACGACAGAGATAGCAGGGCTTTGGGGGCTGGTTGCACAGAGAACTCGGATACCAAAGCGTCCTCCTGAGCCTCCGACTGCTGTCTCGATAAGAACAAAAAGGCAAGAGACAGCAGGCCACACGCAAACACTGCAAGCTTCTCTCCCTCTGCAACTGTGTCTACCAGATCTTGCCTCTTTCGTCTCGTTTGTTTTTCTCTACCTTCCTCCCTGTCTTCGTCTACCGTCTTGTCACTACCGCCATCCTCCAGAAGACGAAGGAAGGACCCGAAAAAGCCCAACATCGTCAAGCCTTCCGAGTCTTCGATAACTTCGACCAACTCCCGAATCACCTGATCTCCCTCTCTGGCCGCATACTCCCTCTGTGCCTGTGCAGATTCTTCTGCGGGGGCTAAGAACAGAACTGAAGAGGCCAGTCTCAAGAAACGGAGGTTGGCTGAAAAAAAAGACTTCTCCTGAGTCCGCCTCTCACTTCTTCTCCTCCTTCTCGTGTCCCGGTATCTTCTCTGTTCGGTTTCCAGTGCTTCGTGCGCGCACCCCTCCACTCCCTTCTCGAGCAGGCATCGGAAAGAAACGACCACACGACCCTCACAAGAGAGAGACGGCAAAAGTGCAGACAGAGAGCTTGGGCACTCTGCGCTCCCTTCTGCCTTCGTCCCAGTCCTGTGCCTCCGGGAAAAAAGACCTGCACGTACAGCGGGAGGCAGCAGCATTCCAAAAGAAATTTAAAGAGAGCACAACGCACTCAAGGCATCAAGCAGAAATCGCTTCAAGAAGAGGAAACGCAGAGATCGGAGAGGAACCAGAGTCCGAGGAAGTGCAAAACATAAAATCACGACAGGGTCCGTCTGTATGATCTTGAAAACTTTTCACATTCTCTCCCTCACGAATAAGAAAGCCAACAACACTTCTCTCTCAGCAAGTCCACTCTAAATGGAAGAAATCTCTTTTCGCACGGAGGCAACAACAGAACAGAAGACTCACCCGTGCCGTCCGACAGCGCCTCCCCCCCCCCTCCCTTCTTGTCCCCGAACCCGAACAAGAGAGCCTTGTCATGGGAAGTCAGAGACTCTCCGTAGCTCGAGAAGATCTGTACGCACACACACATTCATGCAATTATATACAGGCACAGATACACACGCACACACACACACACACACACACACACACAGAGCGAGAGAGCCGCAGCCGCAGACGCACACACACACGCGCTCACCCACACGGACGCACGGGCGCACCCATACAAACAGTCACTGATGGATTTGAGGATTGGGAAAAAAGGCTAGCCACACAAACCAAGTGCAACGTAAACAAAAGCGTACAACCCATTTCAGGGGAGAGTATAGCGCCACAAGAAACACATCCTGGGGGAGACGGCAAGAGACAAGGAGGCTCGAGTGAGAGAGAAACTCGAGGTAAGAGAGGGCAGACAAGTAACGACCGGATGGCAAGGGTAGGGTGGGGAAGGAAGGGTCTGGAGGAAGGAACGAGAAATGTGTAAACCGACTTCAGCAGAAGTGCGGAAGGATGGAGGAGCGCAAGAGAAGAAGGGATGCAGGAACAGAAAGAGCAGGGAATGAAGGAAGGATCCACGGAAGCAAGGAATGGAGGCAGGAGGGAAGAAAGGATGGAAGGAATGGAGTAAGAACGGACGGAAGGAAGGTCGGGGAGAAAGAGCGGGAAAAAGGAATGAATGGGTGTTTCTTGTCTCTTCACAGTGCTATTCTTTCACTCTACCACTGCAGACTCTTCCCCCCCCTCCCCTTCTCTGCCATCTGACCTGTTCCCCTGGCCTGTACGGACGGTCTACCGTGAAGACAACATGATCTCGTGGAACAAAAACCTGCACCCACATTTCCGGCATGCGAGACAATGATAGACTGCATGCCTTTGCGAGCCACGCTTTCTTCAAAAATTAAGGCAAAGGGAAGAAGCCTCAATGCAGACCAGAAGGGCGCAGTTACACAGCTGGAGAGTCTGCCATATGCAAGACAAGGGTCTGTTGGGAGACAGGTAAAAAGAACATTGAACAAGTACACACAACCGCCAAAGCGATCGTGCGTTGATTAATGTTTCAGCCACGAGGACAAACAAAAAACCACACGCAGACAGGTTTCATGAGGCTGAAAAGAGAAGACAGACCAACCCCGTCTCCCATCGTCACAGCATCCACAACGTCATCGCTGTGGCTGAACAGGTCGACGAAGGGAACTAGAAGGCATACAGCACCTTCGTGTTGCCCTTCCCCCTCAGACTCCCCTGTCGCGTTCCCCTCCCTCTCCGGGGGGAAGATGTACGCTCGAGAACTGATCATTGCCTTCGCCCATACGAACATCTTGCTCTTGACTTCTAGATCCGCATTGTGATTGAACTTGAAGAGACTTCCCTTGAATTCCTCAAACTCCTCCTCTGTCTCCTCTCGGAGACTTTCGAGGTCTCTCTCGAAGGCCGACCCCCTCACAAGGCAGGGATGTGTGTTGTCCCTTTCCCAAAGGAGGGGCAGACAGGAGCCTTGGGGATCACTGACGGAGGGCAGCATGCAAAGGTAGGGGTACCAGGCAGAGGTAGTCCCTCTCAGTGCCTCCACTGCCAGGTGTAGAGACGCAAGTGCCGTCAGAGACGGATTGATGAACTTCTTCCTTCTGTCTTCCTTCCCCGCCCCTTCAATCCAGAGACGCCTCCCCTCAACTGAAGATATACACGCACTTTTAGGAACTGAGACGAGAATTTGGCCTCTGTCTACCTGCCTCTTTGCAAAAACGCAACTCCCAAAGGATCCCGTCTCTCTCACTTCGTGTGCAAAGCCGTCTCCGTCCACGGACCCAAGATCCGCGCCCCGTTGCCTCATCCAGTTCAAGAATTCATCCCGCCGGTCTTCGAACCTTCTTGCAGAGACAGAGGGGTCACTAGGCACAGGGGTAAACAGGAAGGCAGCTAGACGGGAGAAACAGAGGTCGCAGACCACATACCCGCGTAGACGGAGGAAGAAGAAACTCATCATCACGAGGGCCGGGCCCCAGTGAGTAAACAGTGCATGCTTAACTGTGTTTCATGCCCGGACCAGAGCCAATTGGCTTGCAGGACATGACGGGAATGGTCCTTGCCTGCTGAGTAACAGCGGTACGGCTCTGAAGATTCTTACCTGCCGATCGATCACCTCGAAATTTCTCAAAATCAAGCACATGCCGCCGCGTGTGCCGTCTCGCAGATCGATGTCTTGCGATGTCTTACGCAGTGTCGTTTGACAGGGTGCCCATGGCCTAGGGTTGCTACGGCCATGACCCTTCATGGCCGGCTATGTGCGACCATGATCGGGGTTTTCGTTAGTTTTCGTACAGACGGGACGAACCGGAACCTTTTGACAGACTAGGCTAGATCCGCCCCTCATACACGGGGACGCGGCATGCATAACAAAAACCTCAATCAATCGTTTTCGTTATGCATGCATAACAAAACCCTCAATCATCAGTTTTCGTTATGCATGCCGCATCCCCATAATGGTGTTGCCTAAATAGTGGCCACCAGAAAAATTAGTAACCCTAGCTGGACTAACTTAATCTATATGTTAAGGATCCGCCCTGGTCTTACAAACCAACAAGAGAGCAGTCGCTAGCGTATACGAAGTGATGATAAGAGTGAACCCACAAATTTGAAGTTCGAGGTTCTTCTCAGCCTCTATCGACAAGATCCACTCACCGAAAGGTCTGAAACCTTCAGATGGAACAACAGGTTAATCAAGCCTCATTAAGTCTCTTTGCAATCCTTCTCTTCCATACAGGAATGTAAAACATATAATTTGCATGCGCTTTGTCTGTATTTGTCAGCCTCAGAAATGTATGCTCTATATCGCGCTCTGTATTGCATGTTCCGATCTAATTCTACTTAACGCACGACATGTGCGTGCGCAACTTTAGGACTGGCTATACATATCTGTCACATGCATGCTTGCTTCGCTCACATGCACTTGCTTTCTCTGCATGTAATGCTCTTTCTGTAACTATCACTCTCTCGTCAGGACGCGAACCGAAGGTGTACTTCTTTTAGACTCTATTCTTATTTCTTCTTGGCTGTGCCGTCCATAACAACCACTCCCCGCATAACTTCGTTCGTCCCAAACAAATTGATGAATGCCTCATTTTTTTTCTGTTTTCTTCTTTGAAATCGTTGAGGTTTTCTTTCAATGGCCTTATTTCTTTCTGTCTTCCTGTCTTGCTATGAGCATGAACACAAATGCAAGGATTTCTTTCCTAATTCCCTATCAAACAGTTCCCTCATTCATTTATCACAACGGAAGCACTGTGGTCCCCTCCTCTGATGCAGTTAGGGCAACTGCTTCAGAGGCCACATTACAGACATACGTGTAACGTGCATTCAATTTTCATGAATCTTTTTTTGAGATGTCAGACGGGCAGAATGGGCACTGCCAGGTTAGAAAAGTTTAGAGGTAGGAGTGGGAGATAAGAAACGAATACACATATCAACTGCAAGACCAAATACATACATTTCCTTCAAGTACTGTCCAGCTCTTTCCTTTGCACTTGATTCCTTGATTCTGCTTTCTTTTACGCGCTCTTCCTTTCAACTGCAGATTCCTTTCCTTGGTTCCTTCGTTTTTTCTCCTTCTTTGCTGGCTTGGATCGATCCTCTTTCAGGAGAGACCTTTTTTCTGTCTCCCTTCTTCCTTCGTAATCCTTTTTTTTTATTTGTCTCCTCTATTCCTCTGGCTCTCTGTCAGTTTGGCAAATCGTGAGTGGTTGCCCTGTTGCACACACGTCCTCTTTTTTTTTGAACTCTGGACCTTGTTTGTAGTCATGCTGAAGTTTCATCTTTCTCTTCCTTTTCGTTTTTCTCTCTTTTTTTTCCTTTTCTGCTTCTTTTTATTTCCTTTCAGTTTTCTACCAGAATGTTCTGATCGCTTGAAGGCATATCCTTCTGCTTCTTCAAAACCTTTCATCGCTGGCATCTATCTTTCCTTTCCAGCTCTCTCAGCACATGCTCCTATTACATGCACCACTTTTTTCTCTTTTTGAACGGTTTCGATCACGGACTGTTTCATCGAAAACTCCATTCCTTCTCTTTCTTTTCTTCTCTTTCCATCTCTCCACCTTGCTCAGTCATTCTGAAACTACTCTGTATTGGACCTCCAGATCTTTTTTTATCTGTTCCCTTGCAGACGCTGCCTGTCCTTCATCCCCGATAGCGACTTGTCTTGCTTTTCTTCTCTTTTCTGTCTTTCTCTTTCAGAATCTGTTTCTGTGGTTGCCTGTCCGTTTGCGTCCTGACTTTCCCTATCCTTCTCTGCTTTCTTCTTTTCTTTTCATTCTCTGTCTTTGCTTGATCTTTGTTTGTTTTCTTCTTTTCTCTTCAAGTTGAACTGGTCTGTCCCTTTCTTCCTGTTTTTTTTCTTTTTTTGGTTTCTTTCTTCCTCTTCCTTTTTCCTCTTCTTGTAGATGTCCACCTTTCATTCCTTCTTTCAGATTCACTCCCTTCCTTTGAGTTCACTCTCACAAGTTCATATCTCAAAGTAAGCTTGGTTTGAACGTCTGTAGCCCTCCCAACACTTGCGATCGCCTGGCTAGCGACGCCAGTGCAGAAATGATTCAGAAACACTATCAATGCACGTGAATTCGAATTCTTCAAAGGCGGGAAGAAATCAGAAAGTCAAAACAGTGGAGCAACGCTCTTTTATTCCTCTTACCTTCTTTTCTATTTGTACTCGTTCTCTCTTTTCATTCTCATTCGTTCTCTTCATGTCTTCCCCCACACAATGCAAAGCAAGCTTGGCCCAATGCCCTTAGTCATCCAACACCTGCAATTTCTATTCTCCCAATGTTGCAGCACGACGAAAGAACAAATCACGTGGACACACAGAGGGAAAGAAGGGACTAAAATTGAAGTTAGAAGATACTGGAGTGGCTTTCTTTCGTTTCTTTCGCTGAACAGCCACCCTGTCTGCACGCTTCACATTCTATGCAAACACCCTGTCTGGACTGTACCCTTCCTTACTGATCAATCGGACCTATGAAAGCTTCACAGCACTTGCGAGGGGCTCCCTTGAATGCGTACACCGCTCAACCCCCTCGATGCGAGACGATGCAGTCGCCCGAGGCCACTTTCGGGAGGTCTCTTTCTCTTCTCATGACTGTGTTTCTTCAGCCGCTCTCTCATTGGGTGTCTCGCTCTTCCCTGAGTCTCTTTTTCTGCCAGCAGCGCCCCGAAGAGTATTGCGGATTTCCCGCAGCACTGCTCAAAGTGTTTTGTTTCTCCACGCCTTTCTCTCTCCACCGAACTCTTCTGGGGCAACTCTCTGCCTTAGGACCGATGCGCCTCTACTCTGTAACAGTTTCTCTTCTCTTGGGCAGTGGAGGGGGTTTTGCATCCCTGCACAGCCAGACATTGTCTCAACCTCTCCCCTGCATGCGGCAAACCACACACAGAGATTCTTTCTCTCTCAAGCTCTCTACGGATCGGCTCGACGCTCGGATTTCTTCTTTGTTGCCTTCCTTTCCTCCTTCGCCTTTCTGCTTGTGTCGGAAGTTCTCGGTCGGTTGGTCTTCTAAACGTGGGGATGCCTGTCGGCCTAGCGGTGAGCACGGTGACTCCTTCCGGCAGGCTCGAATGCTAACCGAGAGTCCCGCTCAGAAAGTCACTCTCTCTCGGATTGGATGTCCCCCTTCCAACCGAGAGGCACTTTGCCATCGAGGCTTCTCTTCTGTTTTCTCTTCCTTCGTTCCGGTTCTTTCCTCCTTCTGCTTCCTGAGGCACTCCTTCGTTTCTTCTGTTACTTCTGCGACTCTTGTTTGTGGCTAGCGTATACGAAGTGATGATAAGGGCGAACCCACAACTTTGAAATTCGAGGTTTTTCCAAGCCTCTGTCGACAAGATCCACTCACCGAAAGGTCTGAAACCTTCAGATGGAACAACAGGTCAATCAAGCCTCATTGAGTTTCTTTGCAATCCTTCTCTTCCATACAGGATATACAACATACAATTTGCATACGCTTTGTCTGTATTTATCAGCCTCAGAAATGCATGCTCTGTATCGTGCTCTGTATTGCATGGTCCGATCTAATTCTGCTTAACGCGCAACATGTGCGTGCACGACTTCAGGACTGGCCATACGCATCTGTTACATACATGCTTGCTTCGCTCGCATGCACTTGCTCTCTCTACATGTAATACTCTTTCTGTAACCATCACTCTCTCCTAGCTCAGGATGCGAACCGAAGGTGCACTTTTTTTAGACTCTATTCTTTAAGTTATTCCTTTTTGGCTGTGCCGTCCATAATACTATAAATTTCTGTATGGGGGAAGTTGAATTGGTTTTATGGGATAAAAAATCAATGCAGATTTGTAAAAAAAATAGAAATGTAGTTTAGATTTCTTAGATTGCATATACGTTACAGAAACTCTCTATAACATTTCTTTAAATTCACAATACAAAATATCTCTAACATGTGTATTTCTGAGATATTTCTAGATATTTCTAGAATATTCTAGAATCAAGGTCAAGCAAAACAGAAGTGGCAGTGTCGAGTTTGAATCGGAGAGCAGTGTCCTTTTGGTGTTCTGTCTTTGCTTAAGGTGCAGTGCCTGAATTGAAGATTCTGAAGAGATCCGTAAGAATCCCTTGTAGATGGGCACACACTATCACAAAAGTGCAGCTACATAAAAATGTTTTCGCTTGTCTTACCTGTTTGTAACTAATGTCTTGGCGCGTAAGACAGTCCACAGAAGAAGAATTCCTTGACTAGTTCCTTGAAAGAAAGTCTAGGACCAGTCAGAGGGAAAGAAGGGAGGAAAGTGAATTTCAGCTGGAAAAGAAGGATGTGAGTCTGGGTCATAGACTGAGTGCGCGCCCCAGCAGGAGTCGAGTAAGCAAGGGGTGCTTATTTTAAAGTTACTCGACCCTAAACCCGCTCACAAAGTATTGTGGACGTTCATCTGCATCAGCATCTACATTGACTCCATCTATGTGATCAGAAACATCGGTGCATCGCTGTGTACTCCATTTTGCATTTTATATACTCAAAAAAGATATTTCTTAACTTTTAGGGTCTTTATTTCTGAACGTGAAGAGAACTAGAATGGTCCAGTCAAGGACATCAGTCTAGTTACTTACACGGTACTCTATACAGGAATAATAATGCCAGATGTTTGTTTGGCTTCTGCTCTCATCCTAGGCTCTCATCGATCGCTCATCGATCGAGAGTTGTTCCATTGAATCACCCTGAGTGTTTCATTAAGCAACTTCACAACATAGATTAACGCATGCATTTTCTCTGTAATGTTTCAAGCCCCGCCGCATCGATAGGCAACGCAGCAGCACGGGACTGGCCAAGTCGGGCCGACTAATGCATGCCCGCCTCCTCTCTATAAGTGGCTGATTACATGCATTCCTTTTTTTTTTTTTTTACAGGACAATCGGAGAGGGGGTCGACGTGACAGAAGGAGAGGAGTGAGAAGTGAAAAAATGGAGTAAAAGCTTAATAGAGATTGGCTTTGTCAAGGGGTCAGCCACGTTGGAATGGGAAGGGACGAACGAAAGGTGCATGGAAGCTTCATCCAGTGTATCACGGAGGGAAAAGGTGTGCAGGACGAGTGTGCAGGGCGATTTTTCGATGATTCAGAGCTGAAGTGACTCTATGACGGATTGGAGAGCACGCTCGGTCGGACGGGGCGTCTCACTGGAAACTAGTTTCAGTAAGTTATTGAAGTCTACCCCCACTTCAGCCGTGACTCCCGCTTTCCAGACGCACCTCAAAACAGGCAAGAGGCACTCTAAGAAATCAACGAAGTCATAAGCAGCGTAGAGTTCAGCTCGGGTGGAAGACCGGGCGACTCACTTTTGGGAAAATGCCCGCCAGTGCAGGACGGCAGACTTCAAAATGAAGAGCCACCCAGAGTGTGGATACGTGTTTCTGGCAGATCCTAATGCGGCATCGCTCCATAACTTAGTGGAGAGGGGGGATGATGTGGAAAGGACATCAGAGTAAGAGATACGGAGGATGCGGGAGGTGGTGGTGCGTTGGGCATAACGGAGAAGGGAGAGGAGATAATCAGCATCGGCGTGAGCAGGAGCGGAGGAATGACGGCTTAGTTGATTGCACCCTTGTGACAAGTCGGGGCGAGTGTTTCATGTAACCCATGAAAGACACCCCAACCTTTCACGAAAGGCTTTTCCTTCCTGCCAGTGGGCTGTTAAGAGACGGGACGGTTCGAAGGGAAGCTCGCGAGACGATGGGGGGAGAGGGAACAAATCAGAAGGGGGAGTGGAGATGGAAGAGGGAACGGAAGCAGAAGAATCTGCAGAATCCTCCATAGTACCCTCAGGGAGGGGGAGAGACAGGAGGTACTCGGTTTGGTGGCCCGGATGTGCACGGAGTCCCATGATACATTGAAATCCATCCCTGCCCAGCGGAGGGTTCCGTTCTTGGGTTTGGTGATCTTCATCTGGTAACCTCCTTTGGCTGTAATCTCGTGTGTTAGCTGAACTGCAAACCGACCAATGGGCAGGATTGCAAAGTCATCAACAAACGTGGGAAGGATACCAAGGAGGCGGGAAGTGGCCGGGGGCCTCAGGCTTACCCGTCCATTTCTATCATATTCCTCGAACAGAGGAAGGCACCCACCCTACTGTTGCGAGCGTCTTGTTGCGAGAACGGTCTCACAAATTTCCAAAGTCGCGGAGCTTGTAAAGTGCGCGGTTGAGGAACCACAAGAACTTCCCATGGTCTGGGTGATCTTTCGGGGGATGAACATAAAGGGAATCGGAACAGAGAGCCGTGAGGTACGCTGTTTTCACATCGGCCACAATGATTTTACGGGGGTTAAAGTCGGAGTGAGCAAAGGCCATGGCAAGGGCAATGTGCATAGCAGACTGGGAAGCGATAGTGCAGGACGTTATGACTCCTTCACGGCGGTCGAAGAAAGGAGTGCCATCAGTAACGACTCGAGACTTGTACGTCTAAGAACCTTCCTCGACACGCTTCTTGGTGTCAACAAAATGGGTGGGCACACCAGAGCGGCGGTGCTCGGCATCTATTTCTGCGATCGGGACTCGCTTGTATGCATCATTGTCGGCAAGTGACTGTAACTCTGTGGCACGGCAGTTGGCTTGCCCGTTGAGCTGTTCTACTGTGAGCCCCCTAGGAGCCCCCGGTGTGGGAGAGGAATGTGAGTTATGGTAGCTTAGAACATACTGGGCCCCACCTCAGTGTCCTCGTTCCACAAATACATAACAGACGTACCTGTAACTGGAGTCGGGTGGGGGAGAGGAGGGAAGATGGCAGCCGCGGCTGCTGAGGAGGCAAGGGAATCGAAAGACAACCGATCGGTGGGGAACACTATTTCTAGGCTGGCAAGGAGAACACTTCAGTAAGTGTTACAGAGGTGGGAGGAGAGAGTCTCCTCGGCAGAGAGGACAATGTTTCGCTTAACAACCTCTTCTGGGACCAGAAAGCAAAGCTCGGGCCCACATCCAGAAGGTTTTTACGCACCGTACAAAAGTTTGGGGCGGCTCCTGAGAGGGCACCATGCAGGCTGCATGCGTCGGCTTGCAAGAGGCTGCTTGCCGTTTGATTCCCATGCCTGAACCTCAACCCGTCCCACACCTTCAGGGTCGACAGCACGGACGCTACCAAGGAAGCAGCGGCCTGTGTTCTCAACCCGCCAAAGAATAAGCTCATCTTTGTCAAAATTAGTGATATCAAACTTGGGAGAGGGCAGCTGGTCAGACGGACACTGTATGTCTGAAGACTCCTGCGGTTGCTGCTTTTGCGCCTGGTGAGGAGACCCAACGGATGTGTCCGGGCGCTTGGAAGGGGAGTTCGACGGCAATGGAATGACATAGACAGGGTCTAGGTGGGGGCTGTCATTAGGACGGATGCACCTGCGATGCGACAGGATGAGCCGTCCAGAAGGAAGACACAATTGGAACACATGCTCACTTATGCGCTGCAGAACAGTTGTAGAAGTGTAGAGGGGTGCAAGCTTGGCGCAGGGATGGTCAGGGTGATAGTAGAGGACGGACGAACCAATGGGGAATGGGGACGTCTCAGCAGAGGGGCGACGGGAGGTCTGAAGGAGGTCATGCAGGGCGTCGATGGGAGGACTGGGTGGCTGGACACCCCAGCGTCGCTCGAATGGGCTCTTGTGAGTGGACCCTCGAGGCTGACGATTGTATTTGGCTGTGGTAAGGGAAGCAAACTCCTTCCAATACGAATCATCAAGACCTCGATCTTTGAGAATGCCCCGCAAAATTGTAGCCACTCACGATGGAAACGCTCTGTTTTGCCGAGAGAGTGGTGGCTGCCTACAGAGGTCAAGGGGTTTATGGCTTCCCGCTCAGCCAACCACTCACACCAATCACCTTGAAATTCGGGCCCGTGATCGGTCATCACCTCAGGGGTGAGGTCACCCTCCAGACTCCGGGACCAACAATCATAGGCAGTACGGATTGTGGCAGAATCTTTTGTTTCAACTACTTCTTGAGCGAGCCAGTCATCATGCTGGTCTTGGATGTGCAATGAATACCTCCCTTTCAACCCCATCACAAGGTCACAACATACTTGCTACCCGGGACGATCGACCTTCAAAGACCCCCGGGTGCCGTCTCCCCCATGTCTTGGCTTCACATGCGCACACGTACCCCCTCGGATGCATAGGAGCAGGGCGCGTTGAACGGTATCGTGGGAAATGCTGCTGCGACCAGGAAGAAGGTCAGAAAGGGATGCACGGAGAGAATGCTAAGTGGCCTCGATGCCTGCATGTCCTAACCATTTGTGATGTGCGCGGATGAGTTCATCAACAGTGGCTTTGATGGAGATGAGGGGGGGGTCCTGTGAGAAAGAAGATTTTGGCTGCTGAGAAGGAGACTGATCGGAGGCTGAAGAACTGTCACAAGATGATGAAACGGAGGGAGAGACAGCAGATTCTTCCAAATAGGTTTTCACAACATAAGACTGGGTGCGATTTTCTCGGTGCTGTTTCTTCTGTTTGGCTGCCTTCAAACGAGCGGGGAGGTGCCCATTTGCAAGGACAACCGGAGAAGGAGACAACGGAGGGGACACAGGCGATGCAGGGTCTACTGCAACGGCTGCTGGAGACACAAAAGAGGAATTCAAAGCAGGTGGGGACTCAGGCGGGGAAGTCCCGTCTATCTCCAGAAGCAGAAAAAATAGATCATTTGCTGTACGGAGAAAATTGATAACGGTGGAGGGGAGTTCCAAGGATCTAGTCCGATAGTCAAATCGCGCGCCTAGTTTGATGAGACGCTGATTGCCGATGAATGGAAGGGTGACTGCTTCTGTTTCTATGATGGACGGTTTCAACACAGCAGGCTGCCCATTTACTTTGCAAGGAATGGTGGCACGGCACCGCATCCTCACTTTCGTTTGACAAGCAGTAACAACGGTAAGAGCTGTCGGCAAATCAGTCTCAGTCTATTGTAACCCTGACTCTTCAGCATGCTTATTCAGCCAGCCACGAGTACACGTAGTGCCACTTGCACCCAGATCAAGCAAACACGCAAAACCGTCAAAAGAGAAACCAGAAGAAACAGGAAGAAAAAAAGTTGACTGTGATAAATGTCCTACAGCGGCAGCTGCAGGGGAGGCCTCCGAATTTGTATCCGATGCTTCTGACTCATTCGTCTCGCCAGTTAGGGCCCCTCCCTGCTGACGAGCATGCCCCTTCCCTGATCCTGTGGACTGTCTCCCCCTCTTTCCCTGCCTGCTCCCATTCCCGCCGGACCCGCCCCCACCTCCGCTGTAGCCGTAGGCCCTCAAGAGGGCAAAGTGGTTACGGGCGAGGTCACAGTTACTAGTCTTGTGTCCCCAATGATCACAATCGCTGCAGTAGTGCTGTTTCAGGCACTCTTCAGGATGGTGGGTCTTGTGCTCACAGTGAGGGCGCTTTTGAGACGGCTTACAGTGACTCGCACGGGGCCGAGGGTGGCCAGTGGAAGAACGACCCGTTAGCTGTACGCCATGCGTTTGTGCGGGAACGGACGGATTGGCAGGGAGACGGGAAAAACAAGAGGGCTGGGCAAAGTGGCAGAATTTAGCTACCGTACCATCATCTCTGTCGAAAGGCATATGGGAGGCGATGCTGCTCTCAACATTCGCATGCACAGTGTTGTCAGAAATGCCGTTGATGAGGACCAGGGAAGCGAGCTGCCCCTGACGGCGGGTAAGGGAGTCAAGGAGGGGAACGAGCTTCTTCTCCACCCTCTAAGTGCTGAGATCGGTTTTGTTCCCCGCCCCGGACCACACAGGGACAATCTCTTCCTGCAACAAGAGACGGGAAATTTCTCGGCAGGCTGCCTTCACCGTCTCGATATACTTCTCAACGTTGGAGGAGTTGGAAGTGAACAGAGTAAAAAGGGAGCGGAAGTTTGTGAACATCCGCTTGTGTTCGGTTTCCCCCGAGGACTGTAAGATGACATTCTTGCAGTGTTCGACATCATCAGACTCGGGGGGGGAGAAATCTGAGACAAGATCGTAGAGCTCAGGGTATTTTTACAAACCCTGGCGGAATGCTGCTGCACGGATGTCTAACGGCGCACTCGCAGGCTGCAATTTGCAGTGGTCTTCAAACGCCTTGACAATCACGACTCTACCTCCATGAGTGTTTTTGAAGGGGAGCTCGCACTTCTATTGGGCGAATTTCTCCGTGTCAGTGGTGGGGGTGGGAGTCGGAGACGGAACAGAAGTGGACTGAGAAAGAAACAACTGCACCAATTTGTTGACATTGGCGGTTAACAAGTCCAAGTCAGAGGGGCTGGGGCTTTGATCAGAAGGGCCCTTGGAGCTAAAACGGCCATCGGCCCCTCGAGGTTGGTCTCCGTCTATCAGAGAGGGAAAGCTACAATCTGATACAGACTAACAGACCCTGAGGAGAAAGAGGAAAGAACCAACTGCTACCATAAAGAGAACTAGAATGGTCCACTTAAGGACAATGTCATCAGTCTAGTCACTTATACAGTACTCTATACAGGAATAATAATGCAAGATGTTTGTTCGGCTTCTGCTCTTATCGATCGAGAGTTGTTCCATCGAATCACCCTGAATGTTTCACTAAGCAACTTCACAACATGGATTAACGCATGCATTTTCTCCGTAATGTCTCAAGCCTCGTCGCACCGATAGGCAACGCAGCAGCACGGGATCGGCCAAGTCGGGCCGACCAATGCACGCCTAATGACCATGTTTGATTTGATTTGATTTGATTTGATTTGAGGGAGGGCTTAAGCTCAAATCAAATATCTAGTCAGGGAGGACCTAGTGTTTAAAGACCTATCAAATACGATCAAATATTTGATCAATATGACTTTCAACCTCAAATATGAAGGTCCCGAAAAAACTTTTTGCAAGTACCGATCCGTCACGTATGCTGATTCAAATGAAAAAACCTAAATCTTGATGGTTTGCTCTCAAAAAAAAAACGTTTTGAGCTGCACTGAAATTGACGTTTTACCCCCTTTTACTTCATGCAGAGGTAAACCGATCAGCGAAACGTTTTCCTGAACAGCTGTGTTAACTTTTCTGGTGCTAAAACATCTTTTACGGCCCCCTTTTTGAGCATTTGCAAACATTTTACACCCCGTAAAGAGTACTAAAGACATGTTACACAATCCGACAGGGTCGAACGGGAAGAAGGAGGCATTTGTTTTTAGAGCCGGGTACGCAAAAAAAATATGGTCCGTGCAAAAGGGGGCAAATGTGATTCAGTGTCAGGTAAAAATACAAGGAGCTGAGGGGGGAGGAGAAACTATTTGTGGCTGTGAGTATACAGCAGCGGCAACCAGTTCTTTTCAAACCCATCTCATCAATCAGCATGGTTTGACAATCACGTCTGACAAACATGTGCAGCTGCTCCAAAAAAGACAGGAGAAGCGGTCGGAGGGGGCGGGGGGGACGAAGCAGCCTGACGTGCAAACGTTTTTCCCCACCAAAGATGAAGCAGAAGCCGTGGTCGCACCATATGCAGAGACGCATGAGAAGAGAATCAAAAGGAAGTGCCATAAAGCTGAGTGATTGTCACCTCAATTTTGGTACGTGCTCTAACTTTATCGTATCAACAAAAAGTCATATGCAATTTTAAATCTATCAATTTTACGTTCTTAATCTCTATTAGTACTAGAGTGAGTCTCAGTGACTAGTGTATATACACTGCCACACAGGCATATTTTTTTTACGGAACTGATAAGTTATAATTATATATATATTTTTTTAAATTTTTGAAACACACATCAGAAATGTTCTGATAACTATTGTCATGAGAAAAATGATCAGAGTGACAGTAAGTCAGTGACTCAGTGAGGAACCCTAAGAGGTTAACCTCAAATCTTACCTCAAATATCAAATATTTGAGGTTGAAGCTCAAATCAAATCAAATCAAATATAATCAAATCAAACATGGTCACTATGCACGCCTGCCTCCTCTCTATAAGTGGCTGATTACAGAATGTACACTGCGTTATGGGCCTAACAGGTTTAGAATGGTTTAGAGTGTTTCTGTCTGTTGCAACAAAAAAATATCAAAATCATATGCCTACATACAATCTTCATTTAATAAAAATCTTCATTGAAAAAGACGTGAATTAATTAATGATTCAAGTGATCCATGCTGGGATCGATTATTTATTCATGACAACATCCAAAGTCTCTTGCATTCTCTCGATCATCTGCTCGACATCGTTGGTCAAGGAGACATGAACGCGGCGCCGGTCTTTGTAGGTCCGGTGAGGCTGGGTGATTAAAATGAACAAGAAGGCAGAAAAAGGTAAAGCACTCAGGTCCAGTCTCAGGAAGTTAACTTAACTTGATTAAAAAATTAAGGAAGTTAAAAGAACCAAAGAAGAGTATAAGCAGAAGCGAAAGCATGCCTGTAGTTTACAGCAGCTCCCATGCAAGCGGTGAAAGAAACACATTTATGGCGTCCCTCCCTTCTTTTTCTTGCCGCCCTTTGAATTCACTTGTTCTCTGAAATAAATAAACGGCGTGTCAGCATCCCAAAATAGGGGAGGGCCGAAGGCACCTCCGGGGTGGAGTAGGCATGCTCTCACGAAATGCCCCCCCGAAATAATAGAGGAGTTCCAAGAATGGATCACAAGCCAAAACCAAACAGAGAGAGAATTCAGGAAACAGATCGTGAAATCAAAATTTGGACGGATAGTAACAAGAAAGCGAAAGGAGAGAGGAGCGCTGCATGCGTGACTGCAGTCAGTCCTGACCACTTTCGGTCAGGCACGCACGAGGAGAGGAAGACGATCCATCCATCGAGGAGAAGTACTTAATTACTGCGAAAAGAGGTGTCAGAGGCAGGAAGGGAAACGAAGGACAAGAGGAGGAGGAGAAGGAGTCGATCGAGAATTGCGATCTAGACAGAGGAAGAACGAAAAAAGCCAGAAGAAGATAAAGAAAGAAAGAAAGTAATGGAGGGTGCATGCGTTCTGGAAAAACCTCCGGGACTCTCTGTCTCTTTTCTGTAATTGCAGTCCCTCTCATCAGCAGTCCATGTTTCCTTTCGTTGAATCGATAGTCAATCAGTTGAACCATCAATAAAGCCAAAAGTGTCAAGCAAAGCGAGTGGGCATACCACCACCAACTAAATTGAAAGAACCTCCGTCACTTCATTCATTCTTCTGACTGGCATTGCAATCATTGTTTCACGGTCTTGGAGCGGATTTGCTTTCTTCGATCATCGATCTCCCTGTTTGCTCGTTCGTTCGATCTTTCTTTTTCGCTCTCCTGCTCTTGTTTGTTGAAGACGCTAAGGAAGCAAAAAAAGAAAGAAAGAAAAGAACAGATGACAAAGGGAACCAAAGACGGACAAAGGACCTCCCCCATGCACCCATACATGCAGAAGCAAACCCCAGCATTCTCACATTCTCAAGGTAAGCACATTCATACACTCATACACATGCACTCATTCACTCACTTTCTTTCTTTTTTCTTCAGTTACTTCGACTGACTGGGCTGGAGTCATCTTTTCTTTCTTTCTTTCTTTCTTTCTTTCTTTCTCTCTCTCTCTCAACTCTTCCCCCCCACCCGTCAACCTGTGACGAGAGCGGACAAGAGAAGAGAAAGACAGCATCAGACAGACTGACTGACAGACCGATTTTCCTTTCTATTGAGCTGTCTCCCTCCTTAATTCTCTCCCTTTCTGAATGGAGTCTCGAGACCTCCTTCCCTCCCTTTTCCCCGTCCCTTTCTTTCTACTTTCTCTCACCAACACCAACGCGGGTCTTCTTTCCTTTGCTTGCAACCACAACGGGAGACATGGACGACAAAAACGGGTCTTCAGATCATTACGAGTTATCTTGCTGTACGTCCTGCAGGAAGCGCTGAGGTAAACTCAATCAGTTTCCACGAATCTTTTGTGATCGTGTGCGCACCCCTTCCTTCATGACCTTTTCTGCCTCCTTCTCCTTTCCCTTCGGACTGCTCTGTGCCTCTTTCTCCCCCTCCTCCTTCTCTGCCTCAGCAGATTCCAAAAAGAACCTGTTATTTCTCAAAATGCTACTCAGATCATTCACAGGAATGCCTTCTTCCCTCAACGTCTCCACCACAAGGGGGTACACCAGTGTCCTCACCCAGAAGGGTTGTCTGGTCACGAAATGGTGCACCACGTGAGTGGCACCGAAATTCCAGCAGAACAGCTGGAACGGCAGAAGCACAGGGTGGTTGAGGACCTGCACCTGGTAGAAGACGTCGTCTTCGGGAATGTCTCCGTAGTAGTGGCACCACGTGGTGATCAACACAAGGCAAAACTGACGCAACATGTTGGGCCATGCAATGCAAACTGCAAATCCAATCACGAAGGGCGAATAGGCAGCGAGCCAGGGGGCGTGCTGGAACACAACGGCTGCTGCTGCGGGTGCGAACATGGAGACTGCGTGCCATGCGACTGTGATGTTGCTCCAAATGACAAGGGCAGAGAAGACCACAAGGTTGCGACGAGAGAAATCAGGGATGGCTTCATGGAGATCGTCCATCACCAGGGAGCTGAACAAACTGGTGAGGGTGATCAGAATTCTCTTCGGTCCGATGGGCAGACCAATTCCGATAATTCTCTCTTCCACGTCTACCTTCTGCCCACTCTCGAGATGGTGGTGCAGATGCCTGCAGACAGACAGACAGAAAAGCACACAGAGCGGAGTCACATCAGAATCGTAAGCGCCATCGTCTCTCGTAAAACTCAGAGATAGGAGGCAGTGCGCTGGAACGCAGAGGGTAAAGTAAGTGAAGGAAAGGGCCGGTTGAGACTGTTAACAGGGAAGGGAATGGGATGGAATGGGGCAGCCAGCAGCACTAAGTAGTACAAGCAGGGTGTGCAAGCTCACGCAGCAGACTCTTCGGAAGGGCAGACAGGAAAAGAGGGTCGTCATGAAGGAGACGGCACGTCCTTCCTCTATCATCAGATAGAGGTTGATCACTGCCAACGTCCACTGTGATCATGCGACACACGGACATGATCATGGTAGACGCATGGCACACACTCATTCCGTGTATGGCTTTGTTTGACAGACCACTTCTTTCTCCACCAAGGAGGCATGTTTGACTTTGCAATCCAGATGAGAAAGAAGACGACGTGTTGCACTGCGGGGGTCTTGAAGTACAGGTTGTGGATCAGGTCGTGCTCCTGTTCGTGGGCCACAGAGTAGGCCAATGCATTGAGCACAATCGCCGCCAAGGTTGGGATCCTGCCCGTCGCCCAGAGTGCAGACACGGCTACACAGGCTACGAGCCACCCTGCAGACAGAAGTATAGGATGTCTACGTGATCACACTGGTCCGGTCTAATCGTACCCGAATGAGGAGGCAGCTGCAGATCTGCACAGCGAGGACAGAAGAGTGCATCCCACCTGTGAGAAAGAGGAAGCCGACAAGGTCGTCCGCTTCTCGTGAGAGAAGTTTTGAAGACGCGCGGACATTCTCCTCCTCTACCCTGATCTTCGCCCGAATGTTCTGCAAGCCGTCAGGGTGGGGGGTGGAAGAGGATCAGTGTGCGGTGGGACAGAAAAACAGTTACTGGGGTCGACGAGGACCGCAAACTGACCTGGGCAGCCACTTTTGTGTCCACCGAGGCATTTGATGCGGGTTTGGCGGAGGTCATTTTGTGTTACCAGGAGGTCAATAGAGGGAGGAGACTTTCTGAAATACGGTCAGGCCGGAGCTGGACTTCCTGCTTCGGAAGTAGTCTGGTCTTACTGATGCTTTCGTGTGCAGGATCTGCCTCAAGCGTCTTGGGAGCTGCCTTCTGTGCCCATGATCAAGGATGGTCAGTAGAGGAAGAATAGGCTGAACAATCTGTCAGACAGATCACAATCTTCAAGAATCAGGGTGTGCGCGGAATCGGATGCAACAGCCGAAAATGTTGCAAAATTTATCTCGGCTGGGGCCCTTATTTGTATTAATAAGTGCCCGGGATGACGCCCCGATGACGCCCCGCGGAGGCGCGGGCCGGGGGGAGCTGAATCATAGAGTTAGTTAGTTAGAATAGGTGCGGCAGTACAAAAGGCCCTTAGTAGCCCTTAGAACCAAAAAAAGAACATAACACTGAAAATCTTAAAGTACTGTGACAAAATATTCTGTCGTATTTATCTCTGGTCTACATTTCTCTTTTTTTCTTCCCAACCGTCTCCTTATCTTATATCTCTCCTCCTTTTCACCACTGAGCACTCCCTTCATCACCAACAGTTTAAAGTATGAGAAAATGATCTTTCTTTCTCTATTCTATAATCTTATTTCTATGTTATTCTTCTGTGATCTTGTATATGCTCCGATATGCTCTACGCAGTACTTACTGTCTCCTCGCCGTCTCGTCGTCGCAATGCATGCCGAGTCGCGGCTCAGTCGCCGGCACACGCCTGCGCGCACATTCCGCTTGTACATATGTATCCAGCTGTGATACGTTTTACCTGTATATCACCTCGGAAGGCCACATCACGTCACACGTTATATACTTTCAGCTAGGCCATACGCGCACGTACATGAATGTTGCATGGACAGAATGGCTAGATAGGTCCCACCATGGTAGCATGACCCCAGAAAACGTATAACCAAGAAATACCCCACCACTCGGACAGCCGATTACGCAGTATGTAGAGCACAAGCATGCATAACACAAAACACTAACAGAGTATATGTATGAAGCCTTAAGCTGATCTGCAGGCGATTGGTGCATAACGTCCAACTTGACTTCTCAACGTCACAGTTGGTACAACCGATTGCTGTTATATACTAAGTTATGTAGTAGGGAACCCCAAACTTTAAAAAAAGAAAATACCTAGACCCTAAGTACTAAAAGGTCTAGACTTAGAATAATACCTGACCGAGCAATATAGAAATACCTGATCTAACCCAATCAAGCTATATGAAGCTCTAGTATGAGCTAGAGTATGAGCTAGTATGGAATTCATGCAGTGAGCAAGGCTGAGCTAAAATCTTCCAGTAGGGCCGAGCTAAAGTCTTTCAAGTCATACTAAGATCAAGTCTTTCGACCTTGGCCAAATTTCTTTTTCTTCTGAGTCTTTTTGTTTTTGTTCCTCTTTCCCCGGCACTGGCGGGGGAAAGAAAGAGGGCGGGAAAGGATAGGGAGGGGGGGGTGGGAAGAGACCAGACCACCGGGAGATATCTTCTTCTTCTTCTTCTTCTTCTTCTTCTTCTTCTTCTTCTTCTTCTTTTTCTTCTTCTTCTTCTTCTTCCTCCTCCTCCTCCTCCTCCTCCTCCTCTCTTCTTCTCCTCCTCCTAGTATTTCGTCTTCTTCTTTTTCTTCTTCTTCTTCTTCTTCTTCTTCTTCTTCTTCTTCTTCTTCTTCTTCTTCTCCTTCTTCTTCTTCTTCTTCTTCTTCTTTTTCTTTTTCTTCTTTTTCTTCTTCTTCTTCTTTTTCTTCTTTTTCTTCTTCTTCTTCTTCTTCTTCTTCTTTTTCTTCTTTTTCTTCTACTTCTTCTTCTTCTTCTTTTTCTTCTTCTTCTTCTTCTTCTTCTTCTTCTTTTTCTTCTGCTTTTTCTTCTTCTTCTTCTTCTTCTTCTTCTTCTTCTTCTTCTTCTTTTTCTTCTTCTTTTTCTTCTTCTTTTTCTTCTTCTTCTTCTTCTTCTTCTTCTTCTTCTTCTTCCTCTTTTTCGTCTTCCTCTTCTTCCTTTTCTTCTTCTTCTTCCCCTGTGACAAACAAGAAGAGCAAACAAAACAAAAAAGATAAAAGAGTAGAGATGTGGGCTCTGAACATAAGGGGAAAAATGCAGAATTTGGTGCAAAGCCCGCTTTTTACAGAAGAAACGAAAGAAGCCGACATCTTTTTTATGAATAAAACTAGAACAGAGAGGACAGTATGCAGTGTGAATGGAGGAAGACTGCAAAGAACGAATTTTCCGTTAGTAAGGGAGGGAAGAGAAGTGATGACGACAGGGGACTCCGAAGTAATGGTGTTGATGAGCAAAAAGGCAAGAGAGCTGGGCTTTACGACAGAAAGAGCAACGGAGATAGCGGTATTTGCAGAAGCACCAGGCTTCCCGCTCTTTGTTGGCTTGTATGACCCCCATGAAGAGTCGAACTACG
Source organism: Chromera velia (assembly GCA_018398765.1). Taxonomy (NCBI): domain Eukaryota; family Chromeraceae; genus Chromera; species Chromera velia. Next base: position 20,061 of record JAHBMJ010004007.1, on the reverse strand, counting down.
CAGATGAGACATACCTTAACAATTTGGCAGAGAGAATCGAAGAGAAAAGAGCAGAGAGAGAAAGAAAAGGAGAGAACAGATTCTCAGAGGTCTGCATGATGGGGGACTTCAACGTCTGCACAAAAAAAAAACTCCTCTGATAGTCTGGATAGGGAAGGAAGGGGGAGAAGGGGAAGAGTGGGCACAAACAGGCGGGAGAGAGGAAGTTTTCAGATGAGAGAGGGAGTCTAAAGACGAGACGGAGAACATGAAAAGAAGGGCTCTGATTCGTTTTTATGAGATGGTGGGCATTGTTCCTCTGAATGGACTGAGGCGGTGTGCGGTTGAAGAGGGGGGGGAGAAGGTAGCCTTCAACTTCGATGGATCGTTTACCTTTGACAGGGAGGGAGACAGAAGGAGGTCCCTGATCGACTATGCATGCATGTCTCCTGTGTCTCTGCCATCTGTTCTTCTTTTTTCTGTATTTTGTGTGTGCTCAGCTCGGTGAGACCATTCAGCTCTTAGATTAGTCCTGAGGGAGGAAGAAAAAGAGAATGAGAGCGGTGAGAGAAGAGGAAACGAGGAAGAGAACGAAGCCAACCAAGAACAAAACAAAAAGAAAAGAAGAAAAGATAGGCAAAGAAAGACAAAAAAGAGAGAAAAGAGAAAGAAAAATGAGAAAAGAGAAGATTAAATCAAACCAAGATGGAAGGGAACGCTCACAAAGGAAGGAAAGGAGAGGTACCTCCAAGAGCTTCAAAAAAGAGTGAAGGAGGAAAAAGTGAGTGAGATCTTTCAGAAAGTAATGGATATGGAAGAGGGAGAAGAAATAAAGAAAGACTTGCTCGACGAAACATACCAGAAATTCTAATACATCAGAGAGAAAACCTTCATGTGGGTAAAAAGGAAGGAAAAGAAAGAAAAAAGAAAAAGGGAGAAGAAAGAAGAGCCAGCAGAAGCGCTGAGAGAGGAAAGAAGAAAGCAAATAAGAAAACTCAGAAGAATAGAGAGAAAAGTGAGAGAGGAAATCAGAGGCCTGAAAGCAAAAAGAGAGCAGAAGGACAAACGAAAAAAGGAGAGCAGCACCTCAGCTCAGGAAGGAGAAAGATTGAGACAGACATATGAGGAGAGGAGAAAACAGTTAGTCATAATAGAGAGAGCGCTGAGAAACGTGGTAACGAGAGAGCAACGGAAGGTAGAAAAGAGAAAGGTGGAGAAGATAAGAGCCAAAATAAATGAAGGGGGCTGCTGGAAGGTGTGGAGGAAACTCGGTGAGGAAGACAGGAGGGTAGCACCAAGAAAAATAAAGGACAGCATGATGACCCAGCAGGTAGCAGAAGGTTTCAAACAATTTGAAACGTACGAGCTGCTGCCAAAGGAAGAGAAAGAAGAGAGAAAGAGGGAATGAGAAGGAAAAACAACAGTGAGTAGAGTGATTAAGGAGAAAGGATGGAATATAGCAGAGGAGAAGGAGGTAAAAAAGGTAATAAAAAGAGCAGGCAACCCTAAAAAGGCCACTGGGAAGGACGGAATGCCCTTAGGAATGCTGAGAACAATGGAAAAATTGACTAAGCTGGTGTCTTTATATATTTTGTTAATTAATGTCGCATATCGTTTCAGCTGGTGGCCGAAAGGGTGGAATGACTTGCCAGTGACGGCTCTTCCAAAACCGAGTAAGTCATTTGCACTACTTAGGGGATGGAAAGGAGTGCACCTGGTGGTAGCACATACGAAATAGAGGGATATGATCATGAGAAGGAAGGTACAAAAGGAAGCCAGACAGACGCCATGGCAGTTCGTATACAAGAAAAAGGCAGGCACATGCGATGCAATTTTTTTTTACTGTTTGTTATTGCTCGAATGGAAGTGCTCAGTGTTGCCTTTGTTGACTTCACAGTGTCACGGGCTTTCGACGAAGTGAGGCTGGAAAAGTTGAAAGAAAAATTGAGAAAGGCAGGGGTGGAGGAAGGTCTGATCAGATGGGTTGAGGCCTCTCTGGAAAAAGTGAGGGCACGGGTAAAGGGAACGAACATGTTGTATTTAGAAAACAAGGGACTCAAGCAAAGAGGCCCGAGCGGCCCTTCCTTTTACTCTATGTATACATATGACTTGCCAGAGGAAGTAGGAAAGAGAAGGGGACAGAGATGACAGACCGACAGACAGAGGCCAAAGGTGCCGGCAGGAGAAAACGGCAGGTGGGTCGATTTCCTTGCCCTTCTGTTTGCAGATAATACAACACTTCTCGAATCCTCAGATAGACACTATCAGTTGAACCTTCTTCTTTCGAACCTTGTAGCCTTTGCAGAACCTCTCCGTCTTCTATTTTCTGACAAGTCGAGATTGGTCCGGTTTGGCCGCATCGCATCAAGAGAGAAAGAAGAAGTTAGACTCTAGACTGGGGGAGATAGTGATAAAAGAAGCAAGAAAGCAACCCTACCTGGGACTAGTCCTATCCACCGACTGCAACCTAGAGACCATGATAGAGGTGCGGTTAATCAAAGCAGAGAGATACATGCAGGGATTGATAGGGAAGATAGAAAGGGAGGGAGGGATTCCACCCGCTGATTGCTTCAATATATTTAAACAGACAGTGCGCGCCATATGGTTGTATGGATGCAAAATCTATGCATGCCCAGATAGCACATATGCAGAATTCGATGAGAAGCAAAGGAGATTTATCAGGTTTGTTTTACGTTTGAGAAAGAAAGAAAATTGTGATACCTTGATGATGGAAGGAGGTTTTATTCTGATCGATCTCAAAGTGGCTTCCAGAATGATCCGGTGGGTAGGGAAGGCTTCAAAGGAGAAAACAAACGAAGCGGTAGCCTTCTAAGGGCCGGCAATCCTCACATGCCTGAGAGAAGGAGTAGAGAACGAAATGGGGGGGGGGAGAGGAATGCATCCTTTTCATCTTTTCTCTCATCTGAAACAATGTGCACAGGCACTCTACATAGACAGAAGAATGCACCCTTTTGTAAAAGAAAGACTAAAAGGAAGCGCAGGGCAGAGAAGAACACAGGTAGTTAACGAGAGAGTGGACGGGATAGAGAGATGGCTGCTGAAGAGAACAAAAAATGAGCTAGACTGTCACGAGAAAAAGAGAGAGGCGTTTGCACATAGAATAGAAAGAAACATAAAAGAAAAGAGTAGTCAGGAGAAGGCAGAACTGACAGGAGTGATAATGGCTGATGTGCACAGAAAGGTCAGACTCTCAAACGAAAACTGTCTCCACCTTTCTTTGTTTGAAGACAGAGCAGGTAGAAAGGTTGGCTCGACAAAAAGAGAGAATAGGAAGAACCCCTTTTTGCTATACGAGAGTGGCGCCGCGATCAGAACACAGGAGGAGAGCAGCATGTAGGGTAGGAGACAGGACTGTGGCTGCGACTTAGGGAAAAATTCCGATAAGGGGGGGAGAGAAGGTACCGTTATAGAAAAGGACATGCCAGTTCTATCGAGGGTGGTTGGGAATTGAGGTGGTGGAAGATGAAATCCATCTGGTGACAGAATGTCCTGTTTTTGACAGAGAGAGAGCAGAGATGTTCAGGAAGATAGAAGAGAAATGGGAGAGGAAGATGGAAAAAAGAGCCAGAAAGGCAACCACAGAAAGAGAAGGGCTCAACAAAGAAGAGGGAAAAAGAAACAACTCGACGCTTTTCTGCTTTCTGTTAAATGAATGTCATACCACAGTAAATGAGTTTTTGGGATGGGCGTCATTCAGATGGAGGGTGTTTGAGGAGTGTCCAAGATGGTACAGACATATAGAGGGAGACGCTCTGGCGGCCAGACATGCAAGAATCACCGGAAGGCAGCAGGCGATCGAGAAACTAACAAAAGAATATAAGAAGACAATTAATAACTTAGAGACGACCAAAGGAGCGTTAGGGTGGGGAAGGAGGGAGCCGCAGAAGAAGATTAATAATTAAAGTGAACAAGGAGAGCGAGGAAGCCCAAATCGCATGCCGTTTCAGATCAATTTTCAGGCTGGAAAGCCAACACAGATCCAGAGCCGTGGCTTGAACAATGAACAATCATACAGCAACGCTCAAGGCAACAGACTCTGGCAGGTCTTGAGAGCGGGGTCTGATACCTCAGCTTAGGCTAGGGAACGCCCCGCCCTGCTAGCTCTGGCGATAGATAGACATAGCGGGAAGGCCCTAGAGCGGTGCACGGACGTGGGCGGGTGGAACATGAGGGGGGTCCTAATCAAACCGGACCCTGCCGCCCATACTGCACGATTTTGGCCTCGTATGAAGAAAGGAGAAGAGAGCCCTGCCTTCCTTTCTTCCCGCTTTTGAACCCCATCCAGCTTACCTAGCAGATGTCAGTTCGCCTCTCTAGACTTTCTCTAGCTGCTTGGTGCAGAAAAAACGACTCCAATACACACAAGGAGTGCAAAGAACGGACGTCTGAGCTCTGACACCTAAAGAGGCTAGAGAGGCCTCCCTGGACTCAGAAGTAAATAAAGGGCTGTGATGCATCAATGATGATAAAATGTATACCGACACACTCCATCTGGTCCAGGTAACTTAGTTCCAACAGGAGACAATGAATGGTTGGTGCACTGTGGACTTCAAGTGACAAGTCTGCCCAGGAACAGAAAGATACACTCCAGGGGGCAGCCTATGTAAAATCGCCGGAAGACCTTTCTCTTTCTTGAGTGCCTCCAACCTGCATCCAGCGTATAGAGGTACTGCCCAACACGTATACGATCATGTCTAGAGGGAATGAATAACACAGAACGACCTACCCGGGGAAGTGGAAGTCGATCAATGCTCCAGAGACGTCACTTTACCACAATAAAGACATAAAAGAATTTCACCTTCCCACAACCAGCAGATACACTAGCAACCTATCCCACTGCCCTGGAAGGATGTCAACTGATAAGAGGCAGTGGAATCGATTTCGGGGCCTCCTGGTGAAAAGAAGGAATGTTGCTCAAGAAGCCAGAAGGGCCAATTCCTGACTGTTCGTCGTATAAACTGCTAAACCCATCCAAGCAGACCAGCGGTGCAACAAGACTTCACCCTGACATAGATACAAGCTGTCTGGTCTTAAAAAAGGGGAATGGTGCGACTTTCACCACCAATACTGCTCTGGACAACAAGAAGGAAAGCAAGGCAAGAGGGAACAAACTTGGCCCTCTGCAGACATCTGTGAGCTTTCTAAGGTTTTTTCAGACATTTTGGTGATTTTGAGGGTGACCCCGGAAAGTTGCGGTCAAAATTTCGCCAAATTTGAAATGCTGGGGTCCTGACGATCATTTTGGTAAGTCGCGGGCCTCTGGGGCTACCAGCGCCGCCAGATAAGGCCATACTGCACGTTTTTGGCTTCGTATGGGGTCCTACCGTTTAATTAAGCCCCCCCTCATGTCCCGCCCGCCCACGTCTGTGCGAGAACATATTGTATGCACTTTTTCTGGACGCCGCACGTCGAGCGCTCAGCATTGGGGCAGGAGGCCAATCCTCCAGACATTAATCCTATCTTATCCTATCCTATTAATCAATCAATCAAAATCAATCAATATATATATACTTAGTACTAGACTTAATATGTACTATACAGTCTATACTTACATTGTGTTATATATAATTATATATAATATATATTTAAATATACTTAGTATATATATACTATATATATATATATATATATATATACATACAGAACTATCTAGTATATAATAAGATAGACTAACAAGTCGTGACCACTGTCTATCACCTTTATAGCCCTAGTTTACAACAGATTTTTCGTTCAGAATCTTTCGTTTACTTTCGTACCATCTTTCTTCACTTTCGAATTCTTGATGAATTTAGATGAATTCTTGTATTGATTGCATCCATTACACAAAACGGCCAGTCACAAGGACTACCCACTGGCACAGCCACACGGGCAGTCGCAGCCCGACCGCCTTCCCCTGCATGTCCCATCCCTTCCCTGCCCATTCAGTCCAAAGAGCTCATGTAAGCTCATACGTGAAGGAAGCAAAAACAATTTATTGATGGCTGCCCTCTGACACTTCATGTATGAATGCAGTGCATGAAAGCGTAACCAAGCAAAACTATCTAGACCGGCCGACCCCCCTACTGACTAGCCTACTGACGTCTAGTCGATGATGCACCGAAGGAGCAAAAGAGAGAGAAAGATCGACGCACATTCAGTCGGTGAATCTCGGTCAGAAGACAATTCATTCACAGCGAAGAGCTTCTGCGAGTTGGGAAGAAGGGAAGACGTCTGTCTGACAAACGACCGGAAAAGGTGCGCCTTTGAAGCATGCACCTTCATGAGTCAGAAGCCCTGGTTCACGATCAAACATCGAGCAAGCAACGTGAATTCATACACACAAGCAAGCAAGCAAGTAAACAAGCAAGCAAGCAAGAAGCAGTTCCGTTCCACCCACCAATGAGCAGCTAGTGTCTCCTCACTCTGCATGAGGAACACTTATGCCTCTCCCTCCCTCCCTCCAGCCCTCCCTCCCTCCCTCCCTCCTTCTGACTGCTTCTTCTTGCCGGTGTTCATAATCATAAGGCTCTCCCCTAGCGGCCATATGTTCACTCCTATTGCGTCCATCTTCACAAAAGCAGGACCATATCTACCTCTTCCCATGTTCCCACCTCCTCCCATATCCCTTTGAGCTCCCTCCGTGACGCCAAAGACCGCTGGATACTATCCCCCTCCCATCATTCCTCCCATGCCCTGCATCTGCTGTTGCAGTAGTCAACATTGCATATCTTCTGCCCCTCCGACACTCTCCTGGACGTTCTTTAAAATGGTTTCTGGGGAGACATTCTCCTCATCGTCTCCTCCCTCTTCATCCAGTGGATCGGCAGAACTGGGGGTGTCACTGAATGTCCAGACACTGTAAAACAACGTGTCATCATCCAAGACCGAGTCCTGCTCCTCTCGATCCTCAGGCTGCTGCCCCCCGTCCCCCTCCTGGTTGGAGTGCCCATGCTCATTCTCTTTGTCCTCCTCTGCGTTAGCTTCCTCTTCCCAAGCCTGCTCAACTGACTCCTCGCTAGAAGAAGGGTCAGAAGACTGAGAAGAAGGGTCAGAAGAAGAAGAAGAGGAGGAGGAGGACAACAACGATGACGATGACCACACGACAGAGTCATCACCAGGAGGCTGCAAGAGAATGCATCAACATTCATACTCATCAATGAACACATACACACACACACACACACACACATACACACACACACACATACACATATACATACATACATACATACATACATTCACATATATATACACACACACACACATACATACATGCGCGCGCGCGCGCGCGCGCATATATACACACATATACACACACACACACATACACACACACACACATACGCAGACACAGATATATATGTACTGCATACCTGCGACTGCCTGCATGCATGCCTTGCTGACTGACTGACTGACTAACTGACTGACTAACTGACTGACTGACTAACTGACTGACTGACTGACTAACTGACTAACTGACTAGCTGACTAAGTAACTGACTGACTAACTGACTAACTGACTGACTGACTGACTGACTGACTGACTAACTGACTGACTGACTGACTGACTAACTGACTAACTGACTAACTGACTAGCTGACTAGCTGACTAACTGACTGCCTAACTGACTGATTAACTGACTAACTGACTGACTGACTGACTGACTGACTGACTAACTGACTGACTGACTGACTGACTGACTAACTGACTAACTGACTAACTGACTAGTTGACTAACTGACTGATTGACTGACTGCCTGACTGACTGACTGACTGACTAACTGACAAGCTAACTAACTGACTGACTGACTGACTAACTACCTGACTGACTGACTGCCTGACTGACTGCCTGACTAACTAACTGATTAGCTGACTAACTGACTAGCTGACTAACTGACTGACTGACTGCCTGACTGCCTGATTGACTGACTAACTAGCTGACTAACTGACTAACTGACTAGCTGACTGACTGACTACCTGACTGACTGACTGACTGATTGACTGACTGACTGACTGACTGACTGATACTGACTGCCTGACTAACTGACAAGCTGACTGACTGACTGACTGACTAACTGACTGACTGCCTGCCTGACTGACTGACTGACTGCCTGACTAACTAACTGACTAGCTAACTAACTGACAAGCTGACTAACTGACTGACTGACTGCCTAACTGACTGACTGACTGACTGACTGACTGACTGACTGACTAACTGACTAACTGACTAGCTGACTAACTGACTGACTGACTGCCTGACTGACTGACTGCCTGACTAACTGACTAGCTAACTAACTGACTGATTGACTGACTGACTGACTGCTTGACTGACTGACCTCAAACTCATGCACTTGCATTATGACGAGAACCTCTGGAGGTCGACCTCCATGGAATCTTGCCATCACGCTGTCCATGTCCCTCCCAAACATCCTCCAAAACAGCAGAAGGGTGTCCCAGACAGGAATTTCCACTTGGTGGTCATCTGCGAACCCCGATAGCGCTGATAGATCCCTCCTCACAACCCCGCCCAACGTCTCCCCTCCAATGGTGATGCTCTACCTCAGTGCCCTGATGTGAGCTAGAAACTTCATTTGCCAGCTCAATCGGGTTAGCATGATATCCTCCCTCCTCTGGCTATGTTCCCACAAAGGGGCGAACGACAGCAAGAAGCAGCACCCCTGCAATATGTACATGCATATATAGAGATATAGTGACTCCGGCTATTCAGGAACTGCAAGGGCGAAAGAAACGGACAAAAGATCCGAGTAAGCATAACGGAAGAACTCTATACATCCCCAAGTCAATACATATGCAGAGCATCATCACAGCAACCAGAATATCGCTACAGCAAAAATCTAGGTAAAAATGCCGAGCCTCCTCTTCCCATCTTCTTCTCCATGACCTACTTGGTAATACTATTCCCAACGGGGTGAAGTGAGTTGTCCGATCTGTGCTGGTTGGAAGACATTCCAGAGTTCCTTGAAATTTCTTTTCTGCAGGCGGAAGCGCCTCCGTGTGACTGCATAGACCCCCCGGGGCTTTGCTTCGGGGTCTTGAGGCACAGGATCATCGGCCTCGGGGTCTTAAGGCACAAAATCATCGGCCAAAGCAGAAGGTGCCATGGAGGGCATCCCACTGGCTCCCGTCTCCTCTGTCTGCCTGGTCCCCTGGAGAAACAGGGCATGCTCCAAAAAATTCAAGAACCCTGGGTCGCTCGAATGAGCAAAAAAGAAGTGCTCATAGCCCAGTTCTCTGCTGCAATGGGTCTGGACGGTGCCCTCAAACCCCCGAGGGCCAGACAAGACATTGAGTCCTTCCACCGCAACGAAGCCAGACAGGAACAAACGTCCTTCTTCCCACTCCAGGTCAATCAGACCACTTGTGGGCTTTGGCTGCTTGAAGCTGACAAATATCACAAGCGGAGACGTCTCTATTTCAGACGTATCTGTTTTTGATTGGCCTGAAACCATAGCAGCAGCCCATCGCTCTACAGGGGCAAGCAGCTGCTCTGACCCTGAACGGAAGCGGGAAATAAACGGTGCGCTGTCTGACAGCATAGAAAATTGGATTTTGAAATATCGGTGGGTTTGAGACTCTATTGTATTCTTGAAACGGCCACAGTGTTACGAGAAAAATATAAAACATCCAGAACAATAGATGCACAAGTCTCGAGTAGAGGTTGCCGTGAGCGTTGGAAGATTGCTAGCAGATGAAAACAAACAATACCGCTGCGATGGCGTTTCTGTCCGGGAAAAACCCCTCTTTTAGGTTGGTCTGCTCTGTCGCCGTGTCCAGCTTTCACACGCTGCAATTTGAAATGTAGTCACACTGAAGTGAATCATCTATTTGATATGTAACATATCTATATAGCTTACCGGGCTGGCCCGAACGGCAGGGCCAGGCAGGCAGATGTGCGTGAGTGGTGTAAAATTTTTCATAATTGCCGGGCATGAACGGCAGATGTGCGTGAGTGGTGTAAAATTTTTTATGATTGCCGGGCCCGAACGGCAGATGTGCGTGAGTGGTATAAAATTTTTTATAATTGCCGGGCCCGAATGGCAGATGTGCGTAAGTGGTGTAAATTTTTCATAATTGCCGGGCCCAAACGGCAGATGTGCGTGAGTGGTGTAAAATTTTTCATAATTGCCGGGCCCGAACGGCAGATATGCGTGAGTGGTATAAAATTGTTCATAATTACCACACACGGTAGTCAAAAGCACACTAAAGCACACCAGTACAACTAAATTAAAAACTAAGTTAAGTAATACTAGTTAATTAAAAACTACTTAGAGCGATATGCATATAATGCAACACTAAAAATCATTATCACAAAAGAAAAATGCCACCTAAGGTTGCACAGCTTGCAACCTCAGACAATTACGACTACCATGAGCTTAATATCATATGCACAATTACGACTACCATGTGCGGTAATTATAAAAAATTTTATACCATTCACGCACATCTGCCGTTCGGGCCCAGCAATTATAAAAAAAATTATATTACTCACGTACATCTGCCGTTCGGGCCCGGCAATTATAAAAAATTTTATACCACTCACGCATATCTGCCATTCGGGCCCGGCAATTATAAAAAATTTTATACCACTCATGCACATCTGCCTGCTCGGCCCTGCTATTCGGGCCGGCCTGGTGAGCTATAGATATGTTATATATCAAATAGATGATTAACTTCAGAATTGCAGCGTGTGAAAGCTGGACACGGTAATAGAGCAGACCGACCCAAAAGAGGGGTTTCTCACGGACAGAAATAGTGAGTTGGAGTGAGAGTGAGCCAGTGCCTAAATGCGTCAATCTGTATTGGTGGTGTGGCGCGCAATGCAAAAATGGGAGAAGACAAGGCACTAACCCTCTGCTGGCTAGCCGTGAGGGCCCACAACGTTGGTCCATGCAGAGTGTGAAGGCATGCCGGGGTCTATAATCAATTTGCCTGCATGCATGCTCAAATAGACACGACTGCCTCTATAAGAAACAACGTGATCCATTTAGAAAGGCAGATTAGGTGCACTACTATGAAAATAGACCTTTTTATCAGTAAGTCACTGAGCCAATAGTCAACTGAAAAGAACATCTAACTATTGTGGTGAACAAACCGCATTGTGCGGTTGAGACGGGTTGAGATTTCTTGGTTTGGAAGATGAATGGTGGGATACGCAATGCTCTCCTTTGGGCAAATCACAAGCCATCTGTAGAATCCCTCCGAAAGGTGGTCACAAATGCAGTTCTTGCTCTTCCGTATGTCGCGTATGATGAGACCAAGATCACCTTGGTGATGGTTGCTGGGCATGCACGATCAAGTGCCATGAAGGACAAAACGTTCACAGCAAAGATTGACTCTGCTTCAGAGACGGCGGCAAAATACCCTGTAACGGGGACTGATATGGAGAAAGACACGAAGAGAATTGTGAAGTTTTGGGTAGAACTGGGAGAGGCCGAGCTGGATAACGCAGAGAAGCGGACTTCCGTTGCTGAGAGCTTCATCCAGACCTTCCCCAAAAAAGTGAAGAAGATGAAAAAGAAGAAAGAGGTCAGGACCGTTGCGGATGTAATCTCCCTCTCCAAGCGGAAGTGGCAGGAGCATGGCTCTGCAAAAAGCACCGTGTCGGCAGACATTGCGTCGCGTCGGTTCCGGAAAAGCACTGCTCCGTGCTGTGAGGAGCTCCCTTGCAGTTTCCTTCTTGTCCCCTGCAGATCTGAAAGACGTGACGAAAGTGCTGAATGCACTGAAGTCATACATAATAGAGGCTGGACTGTCGTCTAACGACAGTGATCTAGCGCTGTCTTCAGGTTTATCTAATTTTGAAGGCAAAGGAGACAAAAAGAAAGGAAAGGGAGGAAGAAGAGGCATGGGAAGGAATGATTTTGCGTTGTACCAGGTAAGAGGTGCTTCGACGTCGACCGGTTTAGATGCACCGAGATTCACTCGAGTGTTTCTGAGGGCCACCCCTGAACAGCCCTGTCCACTTTGTGCAGAAATGTCACATAATCCCAAGTGTTTAGCGGTAGGGCACAAGTGCAGTGACTGCAAAGGATTTTACCACCTCGAGAAAGCCTGTCCTTTGAATAGACTTCCTGTGTTTAAAGGCACAGGGGGGCAAGGGGGGGGATTTTTTTCCCGTTCTCAAGAGTCTGGGAGGAGAGCAGAGACGGAGAATCATTATGTCAGGGGGGTAAAGATGATTAACATAGAATACGTTACCCACAGATGCATTCTCAATCGCAGGCTGATCAAAAATGAGGATATAAGTGAGGAGGCAGAGTATGAGGAAGCTGTCAGACTGTCAGAGCTTCTTCAAGTAGCAGAGAAGCATGAGCGGGCTGAGATGGAGGCCAACAAACCTCTGCCCATCGCACCCGAACTTTTGATTTCAGATGATTGAATGATGCTCTTCCTGTGGATCGCAACTTGAAGGGGGATTGTGGTTCAAGGAGAAAAAAGGGTGTGATTGCAAGTGAAAAATAGGCTTGTGGTCGTGAGAAAAAAGAGTGATTTTAAGTGTTGGGGCTTGAAGTTGTGAGGCTCGATGTGATTGTGGGTGCAGGGGCTCATAGCTGCAGAGCAGACAGAATCTTGTATGATTGCAAGCAGTCTAGCTAACTAGCTTGTGGTTGCAAAGAAAAAGAAAGAAAAAAAACAGTTCTGAATCAGTCTGACTGACTCTGTTGAATTCGTCTTCACTTTGATAGAGTCTTTGTTTCGACGAAAAGGGGGAGTGAATTGGAGTGAGAGTGAGCCAGTGCCTAAATGCGTCGATCTGTATTGGCGGTGTGGCACGCAGTGCGAGAATGGGAGAAGGCAAGGCACTAACCCTCTGCTGGCCAGCCGCGAGGGCCCACAACGTTAGTCCATGCAGGGTATGAAGGCATGCCGGGGTCTGTAATCAATCTGCCTGCATGCGTGCTCAAATAGGCACGACTGCCTCTATAATTAAGAAACGATGCGATCCATTCAGAAAGGCAGATTAGGTGCACTGCTATAAAAACAGACCTTCTTATCCGTAAGTTACTGAGCTAATAGTCAACTGAAAAGAACATCTAGCTGCTGAAACGCCACCGCAGCGGCATCGTTTGTTTTTGTCTGCCAGCATCTTCTGACGCTCACGGCAACCTCTCCTCAAGATTTGTGCATCTGTCGTTCTGGACGTTTTGTATTTCTCTCGTGATACCGTGGCCGTTTCAAGAACACAATGGAGTCTCAAACCCATCGATTTTTCAAAATCTAATTTTCTATGCTGTCAGACAGCACGCCGTTTGTCTCCTGCATGCTTCCGTTCAGCACGTATCATCCCGTCCATTACGATAAACAACCCTCCAGCTGCATCCCGGAATATGGGGTAGATGTTCCGGGATACACCCCTGGTCACACCCCGGAAGCATCACGGGATGATTCCAGCATCATCTAAGGAATATTGTAGGATGTCTGAACGTGTTTGAAGCTTTACACAATCCATAGAAAGCATTTCCCACAGAGTTTGACTAATGCCGGACACACAGTGCCTGTCAGTCACGCACCACACGCCATTTATCCCTCCCACTTACCTGTATCTGCGGCCACCAGAGGGGTTTTGCTCCTCTGAAGTGCTTCGAGCCTGCATCCAAAGAGCACAAAAGATATATATCAATGCATTGACCTTAGCTGCTGTAGCGGGTGACCCAGTCGGGAGAGCTTCTGGGTGGACCTTGGGGCCGCTCTTTGGTCTCTATCAGCATAAACTCTCCCACAGGAAGGCAACAGATTCTTCAGCCACATAAATAAATCTCAGAAGCATCAATGCTGGCTGCAGCCGGCTGCAATGCAAAGAAACAAGGTAGACACGTCGCTCAGCATGGCTGGAGAGACAGCAGGAAGCCTACTCGGTGTCATAAAGATGTTGATGGAGGGACAGACAGGTGTTGCTCACACCGTCTCCAGATACCTTCATGCTGGACCCTTCGAAAGGGTCTCATCACATAACCGCCACAAAAGGTGAAACCCGGACACAAAACAGAGTCTGAGTATGTTGTAAGAACATAACTGTGCCAGTTTGCTAGAAGGAAACTGATAAGACTTCCAATCTGAACCTTTGTCCTGAGAAGTGACTTTTAATTTTTAAATATCATACTAAGTTTTAGAAGCTTTTAAAATGGTAAATTAATGTGTACAAACCCTGAAATCAAATTAAAAACGTATTTAAACTTTTAAAGTAAAATAAAATGATTGAATTATGATTATTTTTTACACTGGCAAGCATTTTATTATATGGTTCATTCTAGTTAATTTTAACTGTAAATTCAATATAAACCACAGTAAGCTTGATAGGAGGGTGAAATGCCTTTAGCATGGGGGGGGGCGTGCCGCACGGCTTCGCCGCACGGCAGCACGGCCCCCCCCCGTGCCGCAAAAAAAGGCTTCCGCGTAGCATGGCCCTGCCGGGCCGTGCAGCGCGGCAGCGGGATTTTCTCTAGTATGCGTTACGCTTTCCTAGCTCAGCCTTCACAACATCAAGAAGATAAGTGCAGCTGAGCATCAAGCCAAGCGCAACCAGACCTGTCTACAGAGGTACACAACTCGGAAGTTGAATGAAGTTAAAGCTAGATGGGGGGGTCATTGTCATTCCACAGGGGGCGATTGTCCATCTAGAGTCCTTCTGGCTAGCTTTAATGGTCTAACGCGTGGCACGGCCACCCCTCTGTGCTACGAACCCGAACCACATTCCGCGCGGCCTGGAGGAGGGTCCCGCGTGGCTGGCAAGCTGGCCACGCGGCCCAGGACTCCCCCCCCCGATATTACCCCCCTATAAGCTTGCTTAGAAGCTTGTACACCAGCGGTTTGAAACACACACAATGTTTTGCACACATTTCAATTGAATGTACAAATTCAAAGAGTGGGCGTCGTTTACTGCTCATATGCCCTTGGCTGACGGAAGCTTCAAAGTTGGAAAGCGTAGGTCAATATCTGTCGGAGTGTGTCTGGATATACACTCCGGACTTAGGTATCGGAGGCCTGACACTCCGGCAATGGTGGTACACACTTCAGATTTCGGTTCTAGCGCTGTGACACACCAATAAAGGTGACACACACTGAAAATAGGTGGTCTAGAGGCCACGTAAGCCATACTAAGATAAATTAAATTTATTTAGAAGGTTTTCTCATAATCATTGATAGTGTTAGGGACACATATCCTGTGTGTGGTCCTGCAAGACTTAGTGGTGGAGTTGAAACTGGAGCCCTCCATTCACCTATCTACCAAAAACAGAAAACCACTTTGTGCACCATACACACCGGACCCAGACAGACGCCCCTGTGGGACTCCATCTCCTGAACCCCTCCACAGCAAAGCCAGGTTTGCCTGCGTTGAAGGCAGTCTGCATTCTCGCCCCTCCAATCCTTGCCTGCATGAGCTGCACAGCAAGAAAAAGATGATAAGAAATAACTAGAGAAATAAGAAGTATAGGTAGTCAAAAAGTTACTGGCAGCCAGGAAAGAAGGAAGGAAACAAGAGTACAAAGTAAAGTGGAAAGGCGGTGAAGAGTCTTGGGTGCAAGAAGGTGAGCTGATTGGTTTTTCACCGAAAGAGAAGGCAGCTGTGGAGAAGAAAAGCAAACAATATGAAAAGAAAAAGGAAGCAGCCTAGGAAGCGGCGCAAGCGAAAGCGCAAGAAAAGAAGAGATTGCGATGGACTGCTGATAGCAAGTCAGAAGATGCCTTGTCATCAGATGATCATAATGAAGATCAAGATTGGGATTAGGGCAGAGCGAGTCCGAAAAAAGGAAGAAGTCATGCTAGGGGAACCAGAAGACGCTAAAAAACATAGAGAAACATATATGTACAGTCACACTTATCATATAAAAACTGAATCAAAAAAATATAAAAATAGATTTCCATAAACTTTTTCCCCTAGGAAATCAAAAGAATAAACCAAGCTACCTACTTCAAGTTATAAAAAAAATAATTCTATTTTTTTTTATTGAAAAAAAAAGATTATATATAGGTGGTTTGATTTAGAGAACACACTCCGACAATAGGTCTAGTTTATGTGGTACTTCGCTTGAACACACTCTGATAGATACACTCCGATTGACATATTCTGAAAACATACTCTGCAAAACATAGTCTGATTTTAGGTCCTAAGCCTAGAACACTCCAAGAGTTACCATCTCACATTGGAAAGACGGTACCCCCAGACCATGGGGTCACCCCGTAGAGGCTGACAGTTACCTGCATGCAGAACGTCATGCGAATACGGAATCTCTTCTGAGAATCAAAGTACACAGAAAAGTCTTAGAATAACAATTTAAGAATAAGATCAGCATGAGAATCATCCTAATTTATATTAGACAGGAGCGCGCAGAGGGTGTTCGATGCAGTGATGCGAGTGCGGCCTCATGTACCCTAGGAAGAAGACATACAGAAGGCCCAGAGGGGTGCAAAGCAAAACGGTAACCAACAAAGTGCTGTTGCCAATAGCATTTATAATGCATTGACTTCATCTCGAAGTGTAAGTGGTCCTTTGAAAAAGAGAAGCATTCCAAGAAGTGTGGTACTGTATCTTGGCTTTCTGCATCTCTCTCCTTTTCTGTCCTCCTATTTCTTGAGTAAGCAGACAGCCAGACATCCAGAAAGGCAGCACAGGTAGACAAGCACACATATGCCGAGATGTGCATAGCCATGCAGACACTGTCAGACCTAGCAGGCAGGCATAGGAAGTTTGACAGGTAGACAGAGGAAGAGAGGGGGACAGGCAGTCAGGCAGGCAGGATCAAGAAGGTACCGCCATGTGATCTGGCGAAGTATCAGCATTTCAGTGAAGAAGGTATTTGACGGTATCTAACAGGCTGCATACAGGCATGCTAGAAGAGGGATTTGTGATCGTGGCGCTTGAATGAGATTGATGGCTACCCTGTCTGGGAAGGCAAAGGGGTACATATATGCACCTTCATATATAGACATGCAAGGTAGAAATCATCACCATATACAAAAAAGAGAAACAGGCTGACCGAAGGCTTCTCCAGCTCCCCAGACATAAAGATCACTTCCAGAAGCTTCTGGGGCTGGAACAATGGCCTGCAGGCATCAGAAAAGGAAAGAGAAAGGTGAGTAACAAAAAGATACAAAAAGAGACAGAAGGGAAAGAATAAGACTTACCCGGCCTTTTAACGCCCTGCCGAGGGCGATCCCGAGGAAAGCGCTGGCTCTCCGTCCATTAGAGAGATCTGTAAGCAAGAAAGAAGGAGCACAAAGACACGCAGACGCCAGAATCCAAATGCAGCCAGACCTAGAAGGAAGGTCCACTTCTAGGTCCACTTTGACCTTCCATCTAGGTCTCAATGACCGGTCTTCCAGACCCAAGCTGAAGGTTGGGTCTGACCTGTGACTGGAATGGGCCTTCAGAACATCTTCAGGGAGACTCTCTAAAGATGTTTTGAAGGCTCATTCTAGTCACAGGTCGGACTTGACCTTCGGTTTGGGTCTGGGAGACCGGTCTTTCAGACCCAGATGGAAAGTCCAAGTAGACCTCCCTCCTAGGTCAAACAACTTTTGCCCGGAGGTGTCCTTTCGCAAAAAACGCTCTATCACAAAAGAAAACTTTTGACAGAGAGTTTTCTTCAATTGATGGTGTCATACTATGTCCTAGGCTATGTCATGCCCAACTTCACTAAAAGCTAGATAAAAAATACCAGGGTTTCAGACCTATGGTCAATTCGGTCAGAGTGAACCCACTCTGAAGCCACTCTGAAACAATATACGTGGGGGTGTGCGGGCTGGGACGGCAAACTGCGGTGCCAAAATGTTCAGGCCCGGCCTGCAGGACTGACCGCCCCAACTATTCGGCTATTTGGAGCTCAAAATCGGCTTTTCAGGTGCTAAAGAACATATATCTGAACAATTCTGTCTCCTCATACTGCTGAACCTAGGAGGCTCCAGAAATTGTATCAGTATATCAACATTGCTTCGTTTGAGAGCCAACAGGGCAGGTTCTTTTCTTTATCCTTGGATATGTATTATTGGTCTGCTTGAATGGATTTGAGAGTTTCAGTCTGCACCGGTCACGAAGTCATTGTGGCTTTTCTGACGCCTTCTAGCCTCCCGACTAACATTTTTTCTTTTCACTAGGAGGGACTGAAATCAATTCTTAGCAATTTCAATAAATGCTCTTTATCTGCTGACATCCTCCTAAAGCTGTGGGATGGGTTTCTAGTATGCCTGATGGTTGTGGGAAGGTGAGATTGTGTTATCTCTTTCTTTGGATGAAATGATGTCTCCAGACTATTGATTGATCCTCAGTTCCCCTAGAAGGTGGTCCTGTCTTGTTTATTCCCTCTAGGCATGATTGTATGGGTGTTGGGTAGTATTTTTGAGCGTTGAATGCAGGTTGGAGGCGCTTGACGCATACCGGGGGCGAGTAAAGTGTTTTTTGCCCCCCTAAAGCGGCGCATTTCTGCAAAAAACTCGTTTTCATAATTGGTAAGGAATTAAAAGCTGAAACTTTGTGTAAGAAGACGTCGCAACGTGGAAGGTGGTTATACAGATGTGCATGGACCAATTAGAAGGGTCTAAAATTTTTGAGCCGGTTAAGCCGGTCCGCGCGATTCCGGCGGCGCCTAGGGCCCAGAAAGGCACCAAATTGGTCTCCAGAGGCCGTTGAGTGCGTTGGTATAAGAATTTGGGCCAAAACTTTCCGGAGTCACTCTCAAAATCCCGAAATTGTGCTCAAAATGCTCAAAAAGCACACCAACACAAAGAGAAGGGTCATTTTGTCTTCTCGTTCCTTCCTGTCTACCTTGTTGTATAGAGTAGTACCGATGGTCAAACTGGCACACTTCCGCTCCTCTAGTACTAAACAGCTTGCCTCTGTATCGGGGTGAAGTCTTGTGGTGCAGTTGATCTGCTTTGGCATGTCTGGCAGCTCCAGTCTAAACCAGTCAGGAAAGTACCTCCCAGGCCTCCAAAGCAACATTCCTTCTTTCTGTTGAGCCGCCATGCCTAAAGTGCCCGCCGCCATACGCGCCGCCTTATAGATTGATGAGCCATGCCGAGCTGCATGCATGTATGTGCATGCTTCTTCATACAATTTGAATTAATTGCAATCAATAGTAGCATGCTCATAAAATGCAATGAGATGAAACGGCTGAACAACGAAAGGAACGGGAATATGCAATACATCCCGTCCTTCAGTCTTTCCCTATAAGAAGATCTTAAGAGACTCTAATGATAAGCTTCTAGTTGATAAGATCTAGTGGCTTCTAGGGTCTTTCAGTCAGTGTGTCCGATCTGATTGCTCTTTTCTCTTTTTCTCTCTCTGGATTTTTCAAGATGGTCTGGACGAGAGCTCAGAGGAGAAAGGAAAAGGAAGAGGCCAAGAAGAAGGCCCAAGAAGAAGCTGCAGCTGCACAGTCAAGCAGCAGCACAGTGACTCTCGATTCCAAACTCGATTCCCTTCTTGAGAAGAAATTAGAAGAAAAGATTGACGAGATCGTAGAAAAGATTTTAGAAAAGAAGAAGTCTAGAAAGAACAAGAGACGGCAGAAGGTTTCTGTTGCTGTGCCGAGCAACGATTTGGACTTTTCTGATAACTCGGACTCTTCCAGCGAGTCTGAGTCCTCTGATTCTTCCTCTGTCGTGTCGTCTTCCTCGTGGAAGAAGGTGAAGGTGGACTGGGCGCTTCTGCCTGTGTTCGACCCCAAGGAGGGGTTCGAGGATTGGGAGAGACAGTGGGGAGATTTCATGAAGGAGGAGCTCCGGAGGTCCCGTTTTGGCTCTTCCGGTCAGTGGAAAAGGGTGGTTCGGATGGGCATGTACAAGGCCGCCAAGAACGACTCGAGGTTCAAGTCCCACCTCAAGCGATTCTTCCGCGCTGGCCTCAAGCACAAGGAGGTCCTCAGGCGTGTGAAGGAAGAATACCTCTCCAACCTGCTTGTGAGGCAACTGGCAGTGGAGGAGAAGGTCAAGGAATTCCCCTACGACACCAACCGGCGCAGCGCAGCCGGAGAGGTCCTCAAGCCCAAGATCAAGTTTGGGTTCAAGACCCTGCGTCGACGTCTGTCCAATCTGGAGGTGGAAGCGATGGGGGTGCAGAGACCCAT
>JAHBMJ010004000.1:0-73628 GCA_018398765.1 Chromera velia | reverse complement strand
CACACAGAGGAAGAGAGAGACGCGAACACATACACCCATACATACTCGACTGACGAAGAGTGTTCCTATAGACTGCACAGTCTCCTCTGCAGTCGACTCGACGATCTTCTGCCACTCCGATACCGAGACGGTCGAGCGGCAGGCCTGAAGCTTCGCGTCCAGAATCTCCAGGGCACTCCCAGCCTGCAGCAGTCATGTATGTATGTATGTATGTATGTGTGTGTGTGTGTGTGTGTGTGTGTGTGTGTCTTGATCAGTTCATGCCTCTCTCTCTGACAGTCTCATTTGTATCTTGTCTGCCCTCATCTGTCCATAGTCTTAAGGGAAGTGGTGGGCTGGGACGTAGAAAGAAGGACTGGATCTAGCATTCATGTCGTTCTCTGTCTCTCTTCCCGTGCATGGCAGCCAAAGTGTCTATCCCCGCAGCAGGCGTGCAGTCGGGATTTTTGTTCCTTCTTACACGGCTGAAAAAATTGAGTAAAGTTTACGAAGCCCGTCCTTTCTTTCATGCATGGACATTGGGCAGCATGACTGAACGGAGAACCTTCTTTTCTCTTTTGTTGCCCGCCCGCCCGCCTAGTCTCCCTACTGCTGAAAGCTCCTGTTCGTTTTTGAAGTGTGGCTAGACAATGTGTGCACAGATCTTACGGACCATTTTGGGTCCAGACTATTCTTTGCTTCGTTCATTCAAATTGACACTCAGACGCATGTGGCGACGCTGTGCTGCCGCCCTGCACAAAAAAGGGCCCTCGATCACCCCGTGAGTCTACCCTCATCAAATCGAGAGTACCAAATGGCGTGTCTGGCTGCTGCCCCCAAAATGAAGCTAGGAACTCACCGACCTGCTCTGTGGCCCCTGACACCCCTTGGTTGTCCGTCTGCCACTGTTGGATCTTTGCAATCTCTGTCGCGTAGTTGGTCTCTATATCCGAGGCAGTCGAGCTGCCGTCTTCCGCACAGACCTCCCCCACCTGCTCAAAACAAAAGAGCGAAAGTGAACGACATGGGAAAGAGACAACAGATAAAGTGGTCCTGCAGGAAACGAGGAAACGGTAGACACACACACACACACACACACACACACACACACACACAGGGGGAGAGAGAGAGAGAGAGAGAGAGAGAGAGAGAGAGAGACAGACAGACAGACAGATAGGCTGACTGACATAAATTAAACCGATCTGGAGGCATGTGAAGCTCCCTGCCGTGTTCGAACAGTCCTGGTCCCCGTTGCAGTTGTGCGTCTGGAGAGTGCACTCGTCCTCATCTGCCTCGTGAATTCATTCAAGGATACATGTATGTTTGCTTTTTTTCTTTCAGTGAGAGAAGGAGTGAGTGAAGGGGTGAGTAACTAAGTGAGTTAGTGTGGCGTATATCACAACAGCCATGCATAGATCCAAGCACCGCAAATTCCCGAAAGGAGCCAAGTTCAGTCGTGCGGCGTGGATAACGCTTCCAGATAGATCCCTGCATCTGCCCTCCCTCAACCCTGTGACGCACGCACTCACGCACCCGCCCAGACAGACCTGAGCAGACCACACCGCTGCCTGAGGCCCCGGCATTGCACGCACAGGTGAAGCTTCCGACCGAATTTGTACAGGCACCCAGAGTGGCACAGTCGTGGGTGTTCAGCGTGCACTCGTCACTGTCTGCAAACAGACAGACAGACAGAGACACAGAGACACAGAGACAGACAGATGCACACTCAGAGAGGGGGACAGGGAGAAACAAAGCAACGACTGTGGTAAGAGATTGGGAGATTGAGAAGCGTCTCACATGATGATAATTGTGACCATCAATCAATCAATCAATCAATCAATCAATCAATCAATCACGACGATTGCTCACACTGCAACCGCTAAGGATGGTGTAAAAGTGCAGACACTGGCACCTCAAGGATTTTAAGGGAAGCCACGAGAGAGAGGATCTGGATCTTAGGCTGACAAGCGGTCTCTAAAAGAGATCTCGAGGTGAGATCGATCTCATGAAGCAAATCGTGCCCGTCGTTTGACTCACTTCTTGCAATCAGTGCTTATCAGTGTTGCCCTTTTCAGCACTTCTACCGTTGGACTTCCCACCACTCCTCCTTCAAGTGGGTGACATGGCTGCATGCTCTCACTTAGTTAATTGCCGGACCATCCCCGTGGCATCCTTGTCTAACACAGGAATCATGGAGGAAGAAATGAAAAGGAACGGAACGGAGAGAAAGCAAATGGAATAAGGAGAAGGCGGAAGACCCACCTGAGCAGCTGACTCCCGACCCACTATACCCCGCATTGCACGCGCACGTGAAACTCCCGACTGTATTGGTGCACCCGGCATTCGTGTCGCAGTCGTCGTTCGTCAGAGTGCATTCATCGTCGTCTGCACACACATACACAGTCGCACACTTACACGAATACACACATACACGCACGCACGCACACACACACACACACACACACACATACACACACACACACACACACACACACACACAGAGAGAGAGAGAGAGAGAGAGAGAGAGAGAAAGCAAGAGAGGGGGGGGCGGAGGGGGGAGAGATAGAGACAGAAAAGAAAAAGTCGACTGAGAATGGACAGAAAGGAAGTGCGCCCACACTTTTCACTCCCTGTTGTTCAGTGTGCACTTCTCAATCCCGTTTGGAGACAGAAGACCATTTGAATAAACGTACTCGACAGATCTTTCATATTCATTCCACCCAGAATATTCAAAATTATGTCGCCTGTTCTCTGACCTGAGCAGCTGACTCCCGACCCGCTGTACCCAGCATTGCACGCACAGGAGAAACTCCCGACGGTGTTTGTGCACCCGGCATTCGTGTCGCAGTCGTGGGTGTTCAGGGTGCACTCGTTCTCATCTGACCAAAAAACGAAAAAGAGAGACTTGCAATCAACATTTTAAAAAAGGAAAAGAGAGGGTCGAGGATGCAGAAGCCATCCCTGGGGGTGGTCATACGCTGAGAAGAGGGCATACATACATGCTGTGATTTTGTACTGGTGCTCATCAATGGACGTACACAGATGGACTCACTGGCCACTCCTCGACGGGGAAACGAGACAAAAGAATGTGCGCCACACGTCCTCTCAGATGCGCAAAGAAGGCTTTCCACTTTTCTTGTACCCTTCTTACATTCGCTTAGACAAACAAGTCTGTCTCTGCCTCTTCCGATCGATCGATCACCCTCTTCTAGCATCGTCTGCGACAAAAAAGGAAAGAGAAAAGAAAACAGAGAGAGACATCTGTATTGACGAGGGATAGTACTCCTACCGCAGCCTTGTGCAAATTACCTGAGCAGCTGACTCCCGAACCGCTGTACCCAGCATTGCACGCACAGGAGAAACTCCCGACGGTGTTTGTGCACGTGGCATTGGAGTCGCAGTCGTGGGTGTTTAGCGTGCATTCATCGTCGTCTGCACAGACACAGATGGCGTGATTATTAAATCAGGTCGGATGTGGGAAGGGATGGGGGCAACGGGTTCCGCAGGGTTGCAGGGAGAAGGGGAGTGACTTGCGGCAGCAGCCCTCCTGAAAGTTTTCTCCGTCCCGTCTTTATTCATTTATTCATCCATTCATTCGTTCTTCATTTGTTTCCTTCTTTCATTCGCTCATTCGTTCTTCCTTTGTTTCCTTCTTTCATTCGCTCATTCGTTCTTCATTTGTTTCCTTCTTTCATTCGCTCATTCGAGTCCTCTCCACTCTGCAGAATCTTCGGGTCTTTTCTTATTGTTCTGTCCTTTTCCGTGGAGCTTCATTTTGAGCACATAGATAGAAAAGACAAGAAGATGAAAAAGGAACCAAGAAACGTCCCGACCCACCTGAGCAGCTGACTCCCGAACCGCTGTACCCAGCATTGCAAGAACAGGAGAAGCTGCCGACTGAATCCGTGCACCCAGCATTCGTGTCGCAATCGTGGGTGTTCAGGGTGCACTCGTTCTCATCTGCTTTCAAGGAATTAAGTCAGCGTCAAAGAAAGACAGCGGGAGGGACCAGAGTATGTACACCTTCCTTCTTGTTGTTGTTGTTCATCTTGCATCTTCTGGACAGAATGCGGGACTGGAGTTGAACATCATTTCAGTTTTGTATTTCCGTGCCGCTCGTTCGTTCGAGAGATGCATGGATGGATGGACGGGGACAAAAAGAGATGGGAGGGTGTTCTGAGGGAATGATGGATGGATAAGTGGAAGGATGAAGTGAGAGAGAGGGGCTTCTCTAGAGGCTGTGAGTTCAGACAGGAGGCCCCATCGAGAGCTTTAATTGTGGAGGAAATTAAGAGGGTGAATAATCTGATCTGATCTCTGACTCTCCTTATCTGATCTGAATACTCGCGTCCTTCTGACCTGCACAGTCTGGCGCTATCCCCGTGCCGCTATACCCGTCGTTGCACGCGCACTCGAAGGACCCCACCGTGTTGTTGCAAGCAGCGTTCGTGTCGCAGTCGTGCACGTTCGTGGCGCACTCATCCGGCTCTGCAGGCAGTCAAGAAAGGCGCGAAGGGAGGGCAGAAAAGTGAATTCAATGCATCCATTTGTGTTCCTCGCATTCAAGGAAAGGGTGGAACTGGGGGTTTCAAAGACATCAAAACAGATACAGACGAACGCAGGCACATAATAGGTCAGACGGGCAGGCAGTTGAGCAGCTGTTTGCTGTTCTCCCTGGAATGCAGAACAGATGGAGATGGAAAGCAGAAAAAATGAGCTTCAAGTATAGAATTCAGAACAAATGAACGTTTCTGGCATGCACGAGACACCCCCCCCCTCCCCAGACCGAATCATAGATCTTCAATATGCATGGACACGTTCAGATTCTGTTCTCCTCCAAAGTAGACGAACGGACAGACAGACAGAGAGACCTGTGCATGTGACGCCGTCCCCCGACCAGATAGGCCCGTTGCAGGCACAGGTGAAGCTCCCCGACGTGAGGGTGCAGGTCGCCCCTTGCGGGTGGCAGTTGTGGTAACCCTCAGTGCACCAGTCTACCTCTGCACACAATCACACACACACACACACACAGACAGACAGACAGACAGACAGACAGACAGAGAGGGGGGGGGGGGGAGAGAGAGAGAGACATACACGGGTAGTTTGCACAAAATAAAAGGGAAGAGCCGATACATCGATCAATCGATTGAGGAATACGGCAAGCAGGAATAAGTGTACTCCTTGAGGGAGTTTTTGAGGCTTGATAACCTTTTTGCAGCAGAAACAGAAGGCAAAAATGCGGCGTATCATTGTGGAACAGTTAGAATGCCCCACGGGCAGATTCACAGATGCATTGAGTGCATGCGTTTGTATCAATTCATGCGCATGAAGAGCCCCCGGCTGAATGGGGAACGGAAAAGACGACGAGACGCTTCACAAAAGCGTAACAACCTGTGCGTCCAACCAAAACTCAGGGCTGACTGAAACGGGCCTATGAGGTGAGCATCCACGCAACAGAGAAGTACTTACGTGCGACACTTGCAGTCGTTGCCTTCAGCACAACCTCTCCAACCTCCAGTTGAATGTCAGAAGTGTGTGCGATCCTCTTTGTGTTGAACATGTATGCCCTGTATTGTGTGCTTGGTGTCGGGCTGAGCGTGAATGTTTTTGTTTGAGGATTGGAAGTCCAGGTGATGCCGCTCTGAGAGAAAAGAGAGACCCAAGTTTGCAGGTCGTTCGAGCCCGACACCTCCAGCGTCCCTGGCGATCTGTTGACATTCCCGTTATTGGTGTTTCGCCAAGTGAATTCCTCCAAGATAAACTTACAGGGTGCGACAAGGGCAATAAAGTGGTCGTCATCTGAACCGGAAAGCACAGCGTCCTGCGATAAGTACCCCACAGGAGTACCTCCACTGACAAAACCCTCCCTTCCGTCAGCGAAAGCCGCGACGCTGCTCCCGGTACCCACAGCCTTGTTGGAGAGGGCGTTGAAGTTACCCAGGCAGTTGTTGTTGCTGGTGCTTGTCTTTTCGAGGTACATGTCGACGATGATGCCACAGCAGGGCGCCACCACCGGGCTGTTCCCGGTCCACTTCCACGAGATCCCTTCATTCCCGCTTCCCCACCCAGGAATGTTCACTGTGGTGCCATCAACGCAAAGTGGAGCGAGGAAGATGAAGAAAAGAACAGACCGGGCCCCTGTTCCCGAAAGTTTAGGTACCATTCTGTGCCAGCGGGCAGATTGAGGGCTGAAATGGAAAATGGGAGGATCGAAGAAGTGTCAGACAACTCAAAATCAAGATTGAAAAAAGGAGCTGTCTGCGAATTCCGTTATTGAGGCGGGTCTGTTCAGGCGCCCTTGAGGAAAATCTACAATCTAGTCCCTAGTCTAATGCAGAGGCGCGACTGCATCGCACGACAAAGACGATGACGCTCTCTGTTTTCCTCCGGCCCGACACGGAGAAGATTCTTGTACGTACGATTGTTGCGGAGAAGTGCGGCATGGCACTACGAAGGTCCTGCACAAAAGCCTCTCTCTACACGCTTTGCAAACCCCAAGTTGAGGGCCAAGTACATATATAAGCAGTCACGGACAGAAACTGTCACTGTAACTTCTCTGTGTGTAGACTGCATGTTTGTTTGCAGGTAAGTCAATTTTCCCCCGGCCTGCATGCATGCATGCATTCGCGCATGCACTGCATTCAACTGGCCCCGGAAAGCTGTATGCCATCAAAATTGAATGATTCGAGGCCCTCAAAAGCGATGAAAATCGCGACGTCTTGCCTCGTTGTGACCTCTGTTGTGTCAGACTGTGCCGTGACATATATATCGTGACATGCACTGCCGTCTAGCTTCGGACAAATCAGTGCATGGAAGCACTGCAGACAGTCTCACTAAGAGCGGACCATGCGTCAACACGCCACTTGCGTCAAAGCCGTGGCAGCCTTCAGACACGCATGCTGCCTCTGAGGCGGACATCCGGGATCACTCGCAATGCAGTTGGAGGAGTGAGAATGTGATCACCGCAAAGGTTGTTGTTTGAAGTCGCTCCTACACTTTTGTGGTACTACTAATATATCCGCTCTGATGTGTGGAGAGCGTCTCCTTGTGCCTGTGTTTTCCATTCTGTGTCTTTATGGCGCGAGGGCTTTCCGCTTCCCTGTGCCCTCCCCCGTCAGCTCTGTAGTCTCCCGCTCTTCTTTGACAGTGCTGCGGGCAGACCGTCCCAAGGCTGCCGATGTGGACCTGCAGATAGACGAGAAGACAGGAGATTCCTTGGAGGGCAGTGATGATGGGGGAAGAGGCAGGGAGAGGGCATCTCGTCTTGTTGAGTTTGAGGGGGTGGAGGAGGACCAAGAGATTGGAGACGGCTTGGTTGAAGTCGAATCCTCCCAAGCCGATTTGGAGGCAGAGTTCCCTCCAGAGACGATTCTGAGATGCGGCTTTGTTCCCTACTTCTCACGTTCCTCCAAGGCTATTCCGACAGACAAAGAGCACTTGGTCCTCTTCCTCCCTGGTCTCTTTGGAGCCACCCCTTCGAAAGTGCAACGCATCCCGGCGCTAGACAGGCTGGCTGCTCGGAGTGTAGTGTACCGCTTCATTCCTCCAGATACCGCCAGAAGCACCAACGGGAGCACGGCCCTGTCGTACCTGGACCTTGTGAATGCGTGCGTCAGGTTTCTTCAGAGGGCCGCCGTGCAGAGGCGAAAAATGAGAGTCACGATTGTGGGGGAGAGCTTTGGAGCTCTGCTTGCGCTTGGCATTGCACTCCGCTGGCAGACTCTGTCGCGTGCAAGCGCAGTCAATGAGCTGGAAGGAGCAAGCGGAGAGGAGGACGAAGACGTGTCGGTTGCCCGGCTGGACGGCGGGTCTCTGGAGTCTCTGGTGATCCTGAACTCGGCCTCCAGCTACGACGACACCTTCTGGGGCGTTCTGAAACCACTCGTCGAGAGGCTCCAGGGGGGGGCGGCTTATACACTTGCAGCCGTGGGTCTCTGAGTGTTGTAGTCACCATTCGCCTGTCTGGTTTTCTTCTTCTGTACGCCCTTTGTTCCTGGTGCTGGACTGACTTTTTCAGTTTGGAGAGCCTGCGTTTACGTGGGCTCATTTTCGGCGGCTGCTGGCCGGTTCGCTTCGCTTCGGCAGTGTCGTGTCGTTCTGCATCATTTTGCCGCATTTGTTCCGTTGCTTGGCGCAGCATGCCTGCGTGTGTGTATGATGGTTGTGTGATCGCGTCTGCGGTGACATCGCGCTGAGTTGTGAAGAAAGCAACGCGTTCCTCCATATTGTTGTCGTTTCGTTTCTTGTGCTTGACTTGGCTGCGTGCAGGGAGCTGCATACTTCGCGACCTTGCCGGATGATAAGCAGCTGAGAGCTTACTTGAGTCGCCTGGTTCTGCGAAGGGAAGGGAAAGAGGGAGGGCAGCAGAAGAACTCAGGAGGGGGAAATGAGACGGAGACGGAGAACTTTGCAGGAATCCGGAGGCTGGTGGACGTTCAGGTCGAGCGTGCTGCCCGGTTCTTTGGAGGGGTCTTTGAGACATGGCGGAGGTTGGAGGACAGCACCAGCAGAATGCCCCCTCCTGAGCTTTCTTGGAGACTTGAGCGATGGCTCTCAGAGGGTGTGTCGACTGTCAATAGCCGTCTCTCTGATTTGAAAATCCCAACCCTTGTCGTTGCAGGGTCGGAGGATAGACTCCTGCCCTCAGTTGAAGAGGCAGTCAGACTCGTGCAGGCAGTTGGTCCGTCTGCCCAGGTGCTTGTGGAGGGGTCTGGACATAATGTGTTGGACAAGAGGTTTTCGATAGACCTCCTGATGGAGGAGGCGGGGTTGTTTGAGAAAGCGGGGGGGGAGAGAGGGTGGATGCCTAGGTTTCTTCGAAATCGCGTGGGAGGGAAAGAAGTTGTTGAAGTAGATTTGGAGAGAGAGAGACAGAAGAGGGAGAGGGAGAAGGTGGAAAGGTGGTTCAAGAACTTTACAGCTCCTCAACTAGACGACCTGACTGAAAAAGACACAAGGGAGGTCGAGTTTCTTGTCAATACAACTAGTCCTGTGTTCATTTCTTCCGACGCTGTCACTGGAAGACGAACGTTCGGTCTTGACTATGTCCCGTCTCCTGCCGAACTGGCGGGACGGCCTGTGTTGTTGGTTGGAAATCATCAATTGTTTGGGATAGATCTGGGGGTCATTGTTCTCCGTTTTCTGAAGGAGAAGGGGGTTCTAGTGAGGGGAATGGGGCACCCGTTCATCTTCCTTGATAGGACAGAGGCCGAGGGGGGGGAGGGGAGGGGTAGAGGGGACTTTGGTGATGACGATGAGATGTCGTCTGTGTGGAGGAAGACATTTGCAGTTGTGAACACGAGCAGAGAGATAGGGGAGGGCACCGAACCAGCAGGCCCAAAAGTGTTCACTACCCCTGAGGAAGCACAAGAGGCACTTGGGAGCCTGATTGCCTCTACGTCGTTTGTGGAGCTTCTGCAAGGAAGTGAGGGAGAGGGGGGGGGGTCTGCTGTTGGTGCTGGTGGGACACGGGGCGGGGGGCGGGTTGTTGAGAGAGAAAGAGAAAGAGACCGCGCACCAGCGCGACCTTTTCCGTTTGATGCGGAGAGAAACCTTGCACCGTTTTTATCTAGGGTGGGTAGAGGGAGAGGAGAAGAGGCGAGGGAGAAAGAGAATGGGAGGGGGGGGGGAGACGGAGACTCAGAGAGAAAATCTGAACTTCCTGAGTCACTTCAGGGAATTGAAAATCGTTTTGAGAGATTCGGAGCAGTGCCTGTGACTCCGCGGAATTTCGTTCGTTTGATGCAGAGAGGGGACTGGGCGATGCTTTTTCCTGGGGGTGTGCGAGAGGTGTATCACAGAAAGGGGGAGAAGGACGCGGTTGTGTGGCCCCAGAGTCCCGAATTTGTACGCTTGGCTGCTCGATACAATGCGACCATCATTCCTTTTTCTGCGATTGGTAGCTCTGATTCGTTTTCGCTTCTTCTAGACACGGAAGAGCTTTTGAAGGTTCCGATTCTTGGAGATCGTTTGAGGGAGAACGCAATGAAACTTCCGAAAGTGCGTGAATTCGCAGGTGCACAGGGTAGAGCTATGGAAGGAGGGGGGAGTAGAATGAATAGCAATGGGGAGATAGAGACGGAAGAGGACTTGGATCAAATGCTCGTTGCTCCTGTCGGGTTTCCAAAACCTCCAGACAGATTTTACTTCTTGTTCGGCCGTCCCTTGGACTGTCGGCAGATTGACCCCAACAACAGGGAGCAGTGTGCAGCTGCGTACAGAGATCTGAGAAGCACGGTGGAGACGGGAATAGACGAGTTGCGCAATGCGAGAGAGAGGGATCCATTTCGTAACGTCCTTGCTCGCTTGGTTTTCTCCCGTGCGTTTCCAAAAGCAGAGGGTGTGCCGACCTTTCCACTCTCGCGTTTGTATCCACAGAGGCCGTACGACTCCATCCCCCTTCCTCTTACTGACCTTGAAGAAGAAAATCGTTGGGGAGAGAAAAATGACAGAAATGCAGAGGGAAAAGATCCAAATTTGGTTCGGGGGATGCAAAGCACGGTAACAAATTCAGAGAGCGTGATGGCGCAAAGTCAGCCCGAAGAAAACCGCTCAGTACAAAGGCAAAATGGTATCGGAGAGTCTGCAACCTCTCAGGCTCCAAATTCAAGGTAGTGAAGTTGACTTGCAAGTTTGGTTATTGAGTGAAAATAAGTGAAGTTTCTTGGGTTTTTGAAAGTGAAATCAAACTTGTTTTTCAAGTTGTGAGCTTTAACACGCAGGAATACTATGCACGAGTTCCGAGATTAGTAATCATATCATTAGTTTGATAAGACTATATAACTTCGATGAAATTTAAGTTATATCAACCCTTTAACTATAGCCCTTTGATTTTGGATTGAATCTTTTGAGCTTGGATATAATCTAATAGTCGCCAGATTAGTAGTTAGTATTCAAATAAAGTTAATTAACTTAAATTTAGATCTTATGACAGAGAGATAAGAAGTGTCTAGCTAATATCCGTGAACGGCATGAGAAAGCATTCGATCAGAGAGAGGAGAGTCAAGTATAGTAAGTATAGGGTCGAACGAGTGATAGAGCTAGCAGCGAAAAGAGATAAACAGGACAGAATGAAAAAAAAAAAAAATCTAGGCTAGAAGTTAGGAAAGGACTTCCAATCAATGCATGCGGTTAAAAAAAAAAAAAATTAAAATAAATAATTAGAATTCAATTTTAATGACGTGTTCGATATTTACAAATTGAGTAAGTCCAAGATTAACTTGAAGCGGAAGTCAATTAAAAGTTGGCCAGCTCTTTGGTGAACCCTTCAACAGTCTGGCGAACGTACTGGGAGTATGTAAAAACCAATTTTATGTAAAAGCATGGTGCATTGCCTATACGATCGATGCCTGACTCGGACTTCGTCTGACTGAAAGTCACTTCAGCCCCTTCTGCCACCGAATTCATAGAAAGGCTTGTCCCACGCTTTCCCCTTCTTCCAAACGAGCGAATAACGGAACTTTCCGTCTCTATACACGCCATAAACACGCGCTTTGTCGCCGTTTCCCCTCAACCTGCACAGCCGTAGACCAAGAAAGAAAAGGTCCAGAATTCCGGAATGGAATTGACCCAGAAGGTTGCCAAGCTCAAAGGCGTGAAATGACGCGTAGACACGATGGAGGGAACTCACTCCAGGGCCAGAAGACTCTCAAAGAGTCATATCTCTCTCGATCTCTCTCATTTTCTGGCTCTCTCAAACGAAGGCAGCCAAAGGCCGTATCTTAGACAGACGCGCGCGCGAACACACACGCAGAGCGAGAGAGAGAGGGAGGGGGGGGGAGGAAAAGGGACAGAGACCCACCGAAAGACAGACGCACACACATGCACATGCAGGCATAAATATCGATGGATGCATTGATGGACACACAGATACCTGTATATGTACACATAGAGACAGGAGAAAGACTCACAGACGCACACAGAGAAAAATGCGCGCGCGCGCACACACACACACACACGCACACGCACGCACACACACACACACACACACACACACACATACACACACACACACACACACACACACACACACAGAGAGAGAGAGAGAGAGAGAGAGAGAGAGAGAGAGAGAGCTGACCAATCGAAGAGCCCCCTCTCGTTGAGGAAGAATGCAGACTCCACTCTGTTGCCGAATGCAGAGAATTTGGCATCCAGTCGAGGGGGTTGCATGTAGGCACCGTTAGTTCTTAGACGGCTGGCAAGACACCACACGGTGGCATCCAGAGAGGAGGATGCATCCCCGTTCGTACCCTTCCTTTTGCCGTTGCCCTTCCCCTCCCTGTCATCTCTCCAACCAAACTGCCCCCCTCCCCCTCCTCTCCTTTTCTCTGCCCTGACAAACTCAAACCCCCAAGGTTCTTCTTCGTCATCCATCTCAACATACTCAGAAGACGACCGAGGTCCTCTGTCTCGCTCTCGGCCTCTGTGCTGGCCGTGGTGGTGGGTTTTCCTTGAAGAAGCAGAAGAGGACGATGAACCTGCATTCCCCCCTCCCTCTTGCTCATATGTTCCCTGCTGTCCTTTCCTCTCATTCCGACCTGAATGGTCACTTTCCCCCCATGCAGATGAGTTTTTCCCCTCTTCTTTCTTTTCGCTCTCCCCACTTTTCTGCGAGTCTGCATCTTCCCATTCATCCGCTGTCTCTTGTGCATCGGGATCATGCGAATCTTCCTCTGACTCCTCTCCCCCCTCTCTTCCTTCTTCTGAGTACCTCACACCCCTCCCGTCTCGTGAGCCTCTGAAGTGGGCATCTCGTCGACTGAAGTTGGTCTTTCTCCCCTCCTTTTCTTCCGGGGCCTCGTCTGCACCCCCGTGCTTTTCCTTCTCTCCCCATCGATTCCCCTTGCCGTTCCTCTTGCCTCCCCACCCTCTCGGAGCAGCACGACGCTCATAGGAGAAATGGTCGTCCTCGTAAAAACCGTCGTAGGCCTGCTGGTGGCGTTTGGAGTACTTCCCGTACTTCCTGT
Source organism: Chromera velia (assembly GCA_018398765.1). NCBI lineage: Eukaryota > Chromeraceae > Chromera > Chromera velia. The sequence goes on along the minus strand of JAHBMJ010004000.1, from coordinate 60,684 downwards.
TTGTTCTGTGCCCCTTCTTTCTCGTCAAATTGCGTCTGCATGCGAAGATGAACACGCACAGCGCAATCTACAGCTACATGCATACACTAGGACGCAAATATCCTTATCGGATAGGACTGGACCAGCCAAAAGGTTTGCTCGAACAGCTTACATCCCGTGAGTGAAGAGAGACAGGCTACGTTCTTTCTGAAGCGCTGAAATGACCACTCCACTCGAACATCCGTGTGCCGGAGCGTCCTCCCTCCCTCCCTCCCTCCCTGTACGCGGGACAAAACAGGACTACAGTTGTTAAAAAGATCACTTCTTTTTTCTCACACCTCATCAGCCAAACTCCTCACTGAGGAAATCCAACTGACTGACTTGTAGAAAAAAATGTAGTCGTCGTCGTCGTCTGTCTCCGAGTCGTCCTCGCTGTAGTACTCCTCGTCGCTGTCGGAGAGGTGCTCCCAGTAGGAGTTCTTGTACTGGTATTGCTGCTGGTGTGGGTGTTGGTATTGGTGTCTGTCTTGGCGGGGCTGTCTGTTGCTGTCCCACCTTGCGTGCCTGCAGACAGACAGAAGAAGGGAAGGTGCAAAAATAGTCTGGGAGGTGGAAAAATGTATTTCCGAAACTCAACAAAAATCAGCGGAGATCGACGGAGAAAGAGGGAGAAGACAAATGGGGATGGAGAAAAGACCCTGCATGGAAGACAAGGAGGCATTGGACGGAGAGGTCGAAGGGGAGGATGAAGAAGAAGCGGAACCTCCGTGGGTCATGAGTTTGTTCTTTCACCGCGGCATCTGTCTATCGGTCAGTCCGTTCCATCCTTCCCCGTCTCCGCGAACTCTCATGACGCAGCAAGCAGTTTGTACTGTCTAACCAACAGCCTTGCAGTAAGTCCGTCTACCTGTCACCAATGCATGTCTTTGCTTGCTCTTCACATTCTCTCACATGTTTCTGAACGAAGGCCGGACACAAGGTGAGATAGATGCCTCACAGGCAAGGAGGCAGGAGACGGGGGACTGGCAAAGAGACGGCATGGATGTGCACTGACCAGCTTTGATATTTTTTGTCTACCATGCCCTGTCTGGTTGCAAAATCGTAATTCGCCTTTGCCCCGCTCATGAAAGGCTCCTGCGTCCTCGGGTCTCCCACATTCTCTTTGTACTGCTGGTCATACTGGGTTCTGGACTTCGATAGGATCTCGTACGCGCTGCTGATGGCTTTGAATTTCTCCCCAGCGTCACGATTGCCCACATTTGAGTCTGGGTGGTGCTTCTTCGCCAGCTCATAAAAGCAGCGCTTGATCTCTGTGTCAGACACTGAGGGCTTCAGACCGAGGACGGCGTAGAGGTCCTTGAAGGGACCCACACGCTGAGTCATGCCACAATCCTATCCTCATATACTTTACATGTTCTTGCGATTCTCGACAAAAACCGAGCGGCATGAAGCACAAACAGACGAAGTGAAGCCAGACTTCATTGTCGCTTCGACGATCGACTCGGACGAAGTAGATCGAAGGTCTGTACACTCAAACTGTCCCGTCGGGACGGTCTGTACACTCAAACTGTCCCGTCATGACTCGGGCGCAACCAGCGTTTCTAGATACCGCGGCGTTTGTGTGTAAACGCCGCTGTGCGCCCGAAGGGCGCACCGCGGCGCGCCGCGGGGAAAAAACTTGGAGGAGAAGGCGGTTGTCGCCCAAGCCTGGGCTACAGGCTTGCTCTTTGCCTGGCGGACCTTCCCCCGGACTTTTACGGCAGCTCAGGTCCAAGCGGAAGGGGGTCCAGCGGATGGGTGAAGAGCCCTTGACTTCCTGTCCTCCTTGACGATGGGCAGAAAGGCTCTTTTCGATACGCCCCGGTTTATGGGCTTCCTGTGTGCCATGGAAGGAGTGAGGGAACGCAGGGGGGTGGAGACGAGAGCGGGCGGTGTGATGAAGGCCTCAGTAGCATCTAGTGGCATAGAAGGGAGCGACGAGAATGCAGGGGAGGGAGAGGGGCAGGAGAAGGAAGGGTCAATGACATGGTTCTAGCGCGTGGGGGGGAGGTTTCAGCCTCTTGTTACTCGGGTTGAGGGGCCTCGGGAGGAGAGGAGGAGGGAGATGGGGCTTCTCTTGTTTGCCATCACTCCTAGCATCACTCTCCTCTCCTTCGACCTACTCTCCGATGCTGCAGTGGCTGGCATCATATTGGGTTTGGGGAGGGAGACACCGAAGTTCCACTAGTTCGGCGTCACTGTGGCATCCTCCCTCAGTCCATTACCAATACATTCATACAGATCATTAACATACAAAAGAAAAAGAGAAGAAGACAATGCATCCCCTTGTTTGATGCCCGCCCCTTCATTAAATAGCATACTGTCTCCGTCTACTCTTGCTCTGACCCCCCTATACATTGCTATCACCATAGAGAGGTTTGCACATTGGATGCCTTCCTTCTCTAACTTCACTAAGAGTTTGTTTCGTGAGATTGAGTTAAAAGCCTTAGAAAAGTCAACAAAACCTCCCAACAGCGCTTTCTTTTTCTTTTTGCACGACTGTGTAAGGCCCAGCACCGCTCCGATCCCTTCCCTGGTCCCGACTCCCTTCTTGAAGCCTATCTGTCTCTCATCAAACCGCGACTGGAAGCGGACCGGGGGTCCCGGTCATCCATCAAGAGACCAAAAAGCTTTGCAAGAGGGTTTACGACATGGACCGGCCGCCATTCATTCGGATTGGGGGAAGGGACTCCTTTCAGTACAGGAACGATTCTCAGTACGTTCCAATTCTCAGGCCAACAAGAGTAAGTATGCATCAAGTTAAAAAAAGTAAACAAAAGAAAACGAAAAAGAGGAGAATGAGAAAAACACAGATCAAGCTGCTTGGGAGAGATGCCATCCAGTCCCGCTGCCTTTTTCTTATCTATTCCTTTCAGTCGGTCCATGATCTGTTTGTAAGAGAAAATAAAATGCTCAGGCGGGTCAGGCTTAGGTGCAGGTTCAGGCAGGTCCTCCTCTCCATCAAAGACCCCTGCCCAATGGTTCAAGAATTCTCTGGCTGTCGGTCTTGCATTTCCCCCCCCTTGACACCTTCCTTTGCTGCTTCCACAGAAAAAGAGGATCATGCAGCAGTTCTTTTCTCACCATCTCTCTCTCAGCTTTCTGATGCTTTGCTCTTTTTTTCCTGAAGTTTTCTTTAAATTTCTCTCATAGTGTCTCAATTGTTTGGTGTGACACTGCTTGTCAGCGTTTCATTACAGTTCATATACCAAGCTATGCGGTGAGTCTACCATGAGTCTGCCAGAATCAGGTGGCACCAATGGCTCTGATTGATTGGCTATCGTCGGAGCCCACCTCGCTATAGCTGTTCTCTGAGTCTTCCATCGCGCTGTCCTCTGACTGACTCTCAATGACTGGGTCGTTGTCTTCTGCCTTCTGTGTAGCAGTGTACACTGCCGTAGGGACCCGACGGATTTCGGTACACTTTCGCGCATCTGTCCGATGGTGCAGAAGAACGTAGGGCGAGTCCCACTGTGTCTTCTCCTCCCCAGTGACTTGTGGATCGTCTACCTTGGATGCTCTGGAAATTTCGTTGATGAACTCGATTCCGTCAGAAATTTTGCTGACCTGCAAAAGGATCACAGGCGTTGCAAGATGGGAATCGAAGTTGCAATCTGCAAGCCTGAGAAATCAATACGTCATTGTACACTTCACCAGCTTTCCTCAGGCTCCCGTGAGTTTGAACATACGTAGCAGAAAATGCAGGGGCAGACCAAGAAAAGACTGGAGAAAAGAATAGGACGACAAACAAGAAGGTAGCACTCAGGCATTTCTTGTACTGCAGATAATGTGTGCATATTGCTTCCTCAGACCGTCCCCTACCTACAAATATGTTTAGCTCATCATTGCACCAGCATGCCTGTTTGGCATGTATACTGCATGGGATCTCCGCGAAAAGTTAGCGGCTAAGGTTTGTATTTTAAATGTGAGCATAAAAAAATTGAGATGCTGCACGATGAACTTTTGAGTTGTCATACTCAAACCGGCCACTGCCTTGTTGAAGACTCCGATGGACGGCCGATGGCGTATTAATGCCCTGAGTTTGTAGATGCACCCTGTAAAAAAAAAAAAATCACAGAAAGACAAAGTGGGAAGAAGGGACGACAGTCAGGCCAGACAGAGAAAGAACGAGATTTTGAACGATGTAAATTTGCGTGTCCACAGGCGACAGAAAGAAGAAAAGATACGATTTAATTCCAAATCGTGAATAGATTTCATAGTATCTTATAAGCACCATGACCAAATCTACTCCACCAAAGGCCCGATTCAGTGAATGCCCTAACAAAGATGAGAAAAAGACTGATGCATTGCACATAAACTCCATGGGTGGATATAAATTTGCATAGACAGACGTATATACGAACAAGATATACGAATTTATGTAAAGGTGGAAGGACGGAGAATTAAATGAAAAGAATCGGCCGCTATCGATCAAAAAAGAAGACGTAAATAGATTGGACGGACCGAATGAATGATTGCATAGTACACCTCGTACGTCACACCGCAAATGTTAATCTCTCTCCCGATTTCCACATGCGTGAAGACCTTCTGTCTGTGCCCTTCTTCAGAAATCCACGCGAACCGATTGAAAACAAGTAGGAGGTGGGAAGGAGCCACAACGACCTCTTACCACTTGGAGGCCGGAGTCTTCTTCTCACACATACAGCACTCGAATACATTGTCTCCCTCCAGCTCTTGTCATGCTGCCCAATCAAGACTGAAGAGTCCCTTGACTGAGAAAGTCTCTGTAAGACCACAACCAAGGCAAATGAAGTGCATATAGGGTATGACCACAAGACGCCAAATTTCTATATAAAAGAGATCCTTCGAAAGCTTGAGGTCAACACCTTTATTCGAAAACACTGTCAGCCTCACGCGGCTGGCGATACTGGAGAATACAGCAGGTGATATGAATTGCAAAGCAATCTGTTGAAACAAAGGGAAAAAAGAGGCTTTCATGCACCGTCTCTCTCCGTAGGCACCGTGAGCCCCATGTCATGTACTCTCTCCCTGGCATCCGATGTCGTAGTGCAGCTTTTATAACAAATTTTCGTGGAAATCACTCCCAAAAACATATTCTGAACAAGTGCCTGCGCATCCATACATAATATGTGAACAGTATAAACAGAGATACAACTCAAAGACCCATGCATGAACATCTGCACCCATAACTACGTCTCGACACATGAACAAACACAAAAACACAGCTGCCAACCTATCCATTATCCCATGCAAAACGAAAAACCATGTACCATCTCGACCCGTTCCCCTCAAAAAACAATCCCTTAACTGCATGGCCTTCCCATCTGCCCACTCAAACATGCACCCATTTTTAGGAGGCAGACACACGAGCGTTCAATCGGATCCATGCAAAGACTGTCCCAGCGTGTACATGCATCGAAAAAAAAAAGAAAAGAGCAAACCCGTGGAGAGGTCGGATGCTTTTGAAACAATGGACCCCCCGGGTTAGTTTTCCATGCATCAAGCAAACAAGTAAGTCATCCCATTGATCTTGACAGAGTGAACAGACTCTGAGTCGACGTACACAACGTTCCTTTAAGCTGCTAACCTTTTGCCTACCGTGCTCTCTTCTCTAATACACGGCTGTGCTTACTTGACCTGGTCCACTGTGTTAGCTCTAGGTGCTGGAGCGAGTGAAAGGAATATTTGCATTGCGACGCAGCCTTAGGGTGATGAAGACACGTGAAGACATGATTCGCTTTCAGGCTGTATTTTGTGAGTCTCTGAACCTATTTGCTCATATTTACCGAGAGCTCCAAACACGAATCGGGCCAGTTCTGAAACATTATATCGTATTCCGAGCTCGAACGTCTCAAGTAAAGGTATAAGGGCGTCAATTGGGTCGATTGCCCGCGCCTGCGTGCGTGCATAAATCAGAAAAACAAACAGATAGAAGAGGCAAAACTTAGTCAAGTAGGAACACAAAACTTAACTCCTCGGGTGAGCAGCAGAACAAATTTGTGAACGCTCCACCCTTCGATCTCTTATACTTTCTTTTATCTCCTTTCTTGCTCTCGCGTGTGTTCATGTCTTTAGCGTTGTTTTGTCTGGAGAGAAAAGCCGTAGGATGATCTTTCTTGTTCTTTTCGAGTTTTCAGGGTTGAGATGCAGTAACGTCAATGTGCATACCTCTGAGTGATCAGCATCCGGCAACAAAGTGTCTTGAGCGCGGTGAGCAGCTCAAGTGAAAAAACCCTGGGAGGGAAATTGGGGAAGGAGAGCTCTAGCGCCTGGTTGTAGTCAAAGGTGAAGTGGAAGAGCTTCAGCACAAACGCCTTTGTCATGAAGAGTCTCTGAAGAATAACATTCAAGTAGCAGGCTGCAAAGAATCGAAAGAGGACGCAGAATTGGACTAGGAAGCGTTAAGAGATGCCGGTGAGAAAAAAAAGGAAAAACAATATTTTCTTCTCCCTCGACCCCGTCTCCTCTCACGAAAAGAAGGGAGACATTTTGAAGTCTTGAACAGATCAAACACCAGTTGCTTGTCTACTCAACAAGAAACGACACCGAAAAAAACTTGTCAGTTGACTTTTCTGTCGGTCTTCCTGCCTGAAAAACCAGGAGACAGGCTGACTCACTGCTGCTGAGGTTGTAGAATCCAAATGCTGGAACGTCACGAACGGGGACCTCACAGAATATCTGTTGCTGTTGATGCTGCTGTCGTCCAATGCCTGTGGGATGTCTGCATTCATTCAGAGAAGCAGAAATGCAGTAGAAATAAATATAGGCATCGATCGGACAATACAGAGGCAAAAAAAACTCATCAATGCCCTGAGAAGAGAAGTTCAGCGAAACAAATTGGCTACCGTTTGTCAGAAAAGGTAGTGGGAAAAACTTCTATTCCATGGTAGTGGGAAAAACTTCTATTCCACTTCAAAGTGGAGAGGGACCATTTGTATTTCTTGTGAGATGAAAAGCTTCGAGAGTCTTTGCATATCCACCCTTGAACCAATCTTTTAAACCTTTTTGCTCTGTATGTTCTCCATACAGCCCTCTGAATTGTGGCTGTTGGAGCAATGAGGGCGTGACGAGCGTACGGAAACCTGATCCCGCGGCCACAAACGCATCAGTAAGTCAGAGGTACGAGAAGCAGACCGACACAAAACATCCAACCGATTCCTTGATCGCACATACAAATCAAACCTCCCTGAACCTAAGTGCCACTTGAAAAAATATAATCAAGATGATCTCTATCTGCGGCATCGTTTTTCAAGAGACTGTCCATGCTTGATGCTTGCAGCGTACACTATCAAAACACCGTCCAGATATGCGGCCTTGGCTTTTAAGACACTGTAAATGATCTGTGCCTGCGGCGCAGACTTTCAAGCTTATCCAAAAATACGGTTTCAACTTTCAAGTGGTAGCTAGGTTCAGGGAGGTCACAAATCATCAATCGACTGAAGAGTTGCCCAAGCCACTTGAGCGCACGAATTACGGAACACCAACAGTTGGACGAGTCTCGCAATCACTTGTTGTGAGAGGCAGGCGGACAAGCCAACAGACGAATTGGAGAATGTTGGCAAAAGTCAAGGAACGGAAGGCTGTTTGGGTTTGCAGACAGTCAAGTGAAGAGTATTTGGGTCAATAAATCCTTCCAGAAACATGGACAGATCTCATACAACAAGAATAGCTACCTTGCTGCAGGAACTGAACGCTGCTGCGTAAACCACCCGACAAGTTTCTGCCGAGCACCCTACTAATTGCTTTCAATTAATCCTGCTACTCTTTAAGAAACGCAATTCCTTTTGAGCCTGCAGGAAGCTTAGCTGAACTCTACATGATTCAAGAGAAACCCACTGTTGCTTCTTTATTGCTTTTCCAGTCCCTTCCTTGTCAGGGGGTATCTTCGGGTTCCCTCTTCTCTTTGTCCACGATTCTTTGACAGCTCTTTATCGCTTGATCCCCTCGCTCTTGGGAGGCCCTTTCTGCATGCAGAGCATGAAAAACACACGGAACTAGTCTGCAAAGCACGCATGATCGTACATAGATTTCATATACGTGTTTCAGCTTGCCAACGTGCTCCTCTACATCCTGTCGCTGCCTCTCTTATTCCTTTTCTTACTTATTTTCTCCTTTTCTTTCGTTTATTCTTTATCTCTCTTTCTCTCTTCCCCACACTGTCTTTCTTTTTCCCTCTCCTCCCTTCCTGTTGCTTCATCTGTTTCCGTTCCTTTCTTCCTTCTTCTTTTCTTTTTTCTGTCTATTCCTTCTCTCTCTCTCTCTCTCTCTCTCTCTCTCCCTCTTTCTCTCTCTCTCTCTCTGTCTGCCTGCTTGCATAGCATCAACATGCATCTACACTGGCGAAACAACATGTGTGCTCGCGTGCAACAGCGCAAGCATGATCAAACACGCATGTACTTTTCTTTGTGCTGTTATTGCTGACCTGAAATGGAGCTGACAAAATCTTCTTGATCAGATTGAGTCCCATGATACGATCAGTCATTGTAAGGGGATTCTCTTTAGAACAATACACGAATGAGAACTTTTGTGCGGGACCGAGTCGGATACTGTAGAACGCTGGAACAGAGCATTCTTTAAGGGGGGAATGCCCTCAGTCCACATAACGCTATGTACTTCTTTGCAAGGCGTTCAGGCATGCAAAGGCACTAAGAAAAGGGTGATGAACCCTGTGTGTGAAAGATTCTGTTGGGAAGGGGCAACTGGCAGACAACAGCTGATCAAAATCCGTGTGCATGAATGATGAATGAATTTTATTAACGTACACATACGTCGTATATACGCATATCCCCTGAGCTTTAATTTGTTCTACTTTTTTTTGGCTTTGGCATATCTTTCAGGTCAGGTACCATTCAGTGCCAAGGGCCACGGGTACCAGCCTTATGCATCTCGGCATTGCACCGCATGCATGCACGCAGTCACGCAACTTCTCTACAGTCTCATGTAAATACAGATCTGTCTCTTTTCAATTGCTTAATCATGATATTAGGCAGGCAAGCTTCATGAAAAATAAGACTAAATTCGTGATCCTGACTATTTGTCTGGTCGTTTACGTATATTTTCAGGCTAAAACAGCTACTTTTTTGGTGCCGCCCCTCGTGTAGAAGCCACCTTTTTGCTGAGCAGGGGGGGAAACGGCGGCTGCGCCGCCATCATGTCTCTTCTCATGCTCTGCCCTTACCAAGAGATGTATGCAGGGTTGTGAGTGGTATTAATTAGAGAACAAATATGTAGAAAAACCTAGTGATTTTGAAAAGTGGAACAAATTAATGCTCAAGGGATGCATACAGCATCATGAAAAAAAGAGCAAAAAACGTATATCGTTTCCTGAGAATTTCGCGTGTTTTCATGCACCATGCATCCACGTAATGCGCTATAAGTGATAAAACACTCGCGCACCTTCCGGCATCCTTCGGGCTGCATGCACACTTATATCGTGTGAATACATGTGTTGATACTCCAACAGTTATGTTGTGACGGAGGCAGCAGGGCAACAAAAGGCGTCAGACGGGCCATGGGACAGGAGGGAGAGAGGCGGGGGGATAAGACGGGAAGGGAAGGGGAACAGAAAGAAGAAGGGGAAAAGGAAGGAGGGGGCAGCTCACACTTGTCGTCCAACACTCCATCGGAATGCTCTGAGGCAGATATCCCTCAAGCAGCCGCATCAAACGAACAGAAAGAAAGAGGTGAAAGAAAAGGAAGGGAGAAAGGGAGCATGGTTGTAGTCTGGTTGAATTGCAAAGGAGCATAAAGGGGACTGCAGCCTTGGTTGTCTTTAGAAAAGTTTGAGAAGGAGTTTGAGGAAGCAGACATTATTTTTCTGAACGAGACATGCTCTTCTTTGAGAGAGTGCCAGACAGTAACAGGAAAGAAGATTGGAGTCAATTACCTACTGATAACGAAATCGGGGGAGCAGACAGTGAATACGGGCAGGGTTGCTGTGCTTCTTAGCCATAGAGCAAGGAGTGCAGGTTGGGAAGAAGACAGACTGAGCAGGGCCGTGGGGATGGTACAAAATCCAGATCTACAAAAACTCCTGCTGTGTGAAGTATATGATCCCGCCGCACGTACTACGTACTGTGACGAAACTTTGATCACAGATCTGAAGGAGTGCATGGAAGAGAAAAGAAGAAAAGGAGGTGGGGAGAGGGGTGGGGTATGTGTTAGAGGAGACTTCAATGCAAAGACTGGAAAGGAGGCTCCAAGGATTCTCTTTGGGGAAGATGTCGGGGTTGGGGAAGTGGGAGGGAGGGGACAGAAAAGAGAGAGTTGTGAGCCTATCAGGCAGTTCTAAGATCTGATAGTAAATAAAAAGGGGAGGAGACTGATTTCGTTCTACGAGGAGATGGAGATCGTACCGCTTAACGGCCTGCGTCAGTGCAAGGTCGGGAGGGGAAGGGAAGAGAAGTCCTTTGACTTCGATGGGTCGTTCACTTTTTCTGGTCTTAGGAGGGATGCATATACAGTCAATGATTATGTTTGTGTTTCGCCTGAGCTTCTTCTGTTTGTTCATGCTTTTTCTGTGAAGGAAGTGAATTCGGTAAAGACTGACCACGCTACACTTTGGTTGCACCTGCGCTTGCCCGAAACAAAAGATAAGAAGAGGAGAAGGAGGACAAAGAAAGAGAGGAAGCTGCCAGAGCAAGACCAAATTCAAAAAAGATGGTGGGGACCCTTGCCAGAGAGAGTAGAAAAGAACTTCTTGTCAGCGCTGGAAAGAAGATTAGACAACAAACTTAAGGAGTAAAGAAAGAAATGAGCAAGATAATGGACGTTCAGAAAGGAGTTCAAGTAATGGAAAAAATACTAGATAGACCATACAGAAAGCTGAAAAAAGTAGTAGAAGAGGAATACAAGAAAGCGTGCAAGAAAAAAAAGAAATGCAGAAGAGGGGCAAACGTTAGAGAGGACGACACACCAGAGATAATAATCAGGACGAGAATCAAACAAGTGAAAAAGATCGAATCATAGGCAGGAAAAAAAGTTAGAGAGGCCAAAAAGAAACTCGACGAAGAAAAAAGAGAATCAACAGAAAGAGAATTGAAAGAAGCAAAAGAAGCTTTGCACTCAGCAAGCAGGGAGAGAAGAAGAACGATGAGAAGAGAGGAGGCAAGGCAGAGATTCAAAAGAATAGAAAGAATCATACGTTAGCTGGCAGAGAAAGGAGGAGAATGGAAGGTATGGAACCAGCTAAGCAAAAAGAAAGAGGTATGGAAGATGCGTTGACTGAAGAAGAGATATTAGCAAGTCTTAGAGGGTGGGAAAAACAGTGGAAGAAAGATGAAAACGAAGACGCAGAGGAAGAAATTATAGAATCTGTCTCACGTATCTTTGAAGCACTGACAGAAGCAAAAGAATGGAGAATAGACATAAAAAAGGTACATGAAGGATTGAAAAAGAACGGAAACCCTAAGAAAGCGGCAGAGAAAGATGGCATGCCTCCGGGTGTGCATGGTGCAATAGCAAAGTCGGCAACAGTCACCGTACTGAGTGGTCGAGTGTTACCATGCATTGATAAATGTGTGTGCTCGTTTTGCATGGTGGCCGTCTGGATGGAATGATCTCGTGATCTCCACACTTCCTAAATCAGGGAAGCCGCAGAACATTCAAAAAGGATGGAGAACAATCCACTTAGACTCAACCGATACAAAATGGAGGGAGTTGTACATGAGGGATGTGGTAGAGACGGAGGGAAGGGAAAAACGGAACTATGTGCAGTTCGCCTACAGTAAAGGGGTGGGAACCTTGAATACAATTTTTCTTTTGCTTCAATCGATCGCTTATCTCAAGATTCTTTTTGTTTCTTTTATTGATTTCACAAGTGCATTTGATAAAGCATCTCACAGTAGAATGCCTGAACAGTTGAGAAAGCACAGGGTGCGGGAAGAGACCATTAAGTGGGTATGTGAGTCGCTGTAAAATATTAGAGCAAGGGTGAAGGGGGGTGATTTCTAGTTTCGGGAAGAAAATGGGTTAAAGCAGGGAGGTCCGGCAGGACCTTCTCTGTTTAAGGGATATACAAATAACATACCAGCAGACATTGGGAGGAGGGCAGGCCTCACCGGGAGGGGTCCCAAGGTCCAGAAAGGCCCCGAGGGTGCACAAGAGAACTTCCCTGTCAAGCTTTTTGCTGACAACACATACCTTCAATCGATAGAGGCAGAAGAGATGGAGAGGCTTCTGAAGGCACTGGAGGAGTATGCGAGGCCTTTGAAGCTCCTTCTGTCAGATAAGTCAAGAATAATGAAGTTTGGATAGAAAGCGGGGGAGAGAAGAAAACGATTCACGTTGGGTGGGGCAGAGTTAGTTCAGGCAAGCGAATATCCGTACCTTGGCCTTCTTTTAACAGAAGATTGCTCCACAGATGCAATGATGAGAGAGAGAATGATTAAGGCAGAAAGACTCTTTTTTGCGTTGAAAAGTAAGATCAGTGTAGGAGGAGAGATCCCACCTGCAACTTATTTTCAATGGTTCAGGCAGACAGTATATACAGTTTGGTCATATGGCTGCAAAGTACATTCACACTCGCAGGAAGCGTTTGCAGAGTTTGACAGACTGTAAAGAAGATTCATTTGATGGGTGCTGCAACTGAGAGAGAAAGAAAGCATACTCACCACTTTCCTTGAGGCAGGCCTTCTTCTTATCGATCTGGTAGTTGCACAGAGAACCCTGATGTGGACAAAGAAGGTAATCCAAAAAGGAAAAGACACACCGACAGGCCATACACTCATTCAATCATTATAGGAAGGAGTCGATTCAGAACTTAGAAGAAGGAAGCTTCACTTCTTTCACTTTTTCCCCCACTTGAAGAAATGTATCGAAACACTTTTTACAGAGACAAGAAGCCATCCTTTCCAGATAGGAAGAGAACCAGAAGCTGCAGGCAGACAACCTTCCTTTGAGAGAAGAGACAGAATAGTAAGGTGGATAGAAGTACTGAAAAAGGAAAAAATTACAAAGAGGAAAAAGGAAGCATTTGCAGAGAGAGTTGAGAGGTCAGTGCAGAAAAGAGGAAGAGCCGAGAGGGAAGAGCTGAGAGAAGGCGTCATGCATCCTATCCATGCGTTTCTATCCAACGAAAATCGCCTAAATCTGTGGCTGCACAACAGCAAGAATGGAAAAGATACAGACAGAAGCATTTCATTAGATAGAGATAAGATAGGGAGAACTCCCATCTGCTACACAAAGATAGCTCCCTAGCCTGTTCACAGAAGAAGGGCTGCATTTTGGGTGGGAGAGAGAAAGTTGGAGGTAAACAGAGGGAAGTTCTCAACAGAAGCCTTAGGAGGCAGAGGGACCTATTAACAGAAAGGAAATGCATGGTTTGCTTTGACCTGCTTGACATTCAAGCAGTCGAAAATGAAATCCATGTGCTGACTGAATGCCCTCTGCATGATGGAGAGAAGGCAGACTGCTTGTAAACTTTGATGACACGTTGGAGTTCGGTGAAAGGGAGAGAGGAGAGAGCTGTAAATAGCAGCAGATGGAAAGTGGGTGGTGAAGGGAAGATAGACAAGATCACTCTATTCTCTTTTCTTTTAAATGAGGCCGATAAGAATATCGATACCTTTCTGAAAGACGTCATGATGAAAAGACAGGTAGTGAGAGAATGGAAAAGAAAAAAGGGAGACAATTTGAGTCAAGCCTTAGGAAGAGAGTTAGATAGGTTGCATCAGGAGACTTGGAAAAGTGAGAAAGAAAGAGAGGGAAGAATTAAAGAGTATGAAAGACTGTGGAGCGATATAAAGGAAGCAAAAGAGGAGGGAAAAAGGAGGAGGATGGGATGTTGGGAGGTTTTGAAACTCGCTTTGAGCCGTTCATCTGCAATTCTGGGATCGTTCCCTTTCAAACCCTGCTTTGGAATGGAGTGAACCCTCTCGTATACACATGCAGGTGATTGACTGTTCAATGTGATCCATTCGCGGCACAGGCTAGATCTGTGCGGGCCGGCCAGGGAGGTTTGATGCATCTAGACGCTTTCGCTGGAAGCCGTACGTCAGACATTCAGCATTGGGGCGGGAGGCCAATCCTCCGGACATTAATCCTAATCCTAATCCTACTGAAGTTTGGGCGAACATTGTATACATTTGGTAAGTAGATCTAGGAGTATAGATTTAATTAACAAGCAAATTCCATTAAAATCCGTACAGTAAATTTCAGGAGAATTTAAGCTGGTTTTGGACGGTAATTAACGGTAATCTTAAACTAGTTGTTAAAACTAGTGTTAAAACTAAAATTTGTTCTTTACTTTTGTTGATTTGTTAAACGGTTAACAAACGCTAGATGTCTATACTAGTATGTAGTCAGTATGGGTTTAGGTATACATAGATCGGCCGATGACGATGCTAGGCGACGCACAGTGGTAAAAAAAAAAAAATCTGAAAACGTCTATTCTTTTTTTTTTTTTTTAAAAAATTTATTGTATATGTAAAAAAAAATAAAGGTTAAATGACTAGCTTCAACTAGACTTTGAATCATATCTAGGATCCTAGTTTCACTTTTAGCTTAGTAGACGTTTAAAAAGATTGACCAAAACTAGCTTTGACTAGAGCTTCAAAATGTATATCGTCCTAGATATCGTCAAAGAGCCAGTCAAAGAACTTCTCCTCTGTCTGCTCTCTTGTCTGCATCCATGCATCCATCCTTCTTGTCACTCTTTGTATAAGACAAAAGAAAGCCCCTTTTTCCCTTCGCCCGCCCACTCACCTTCGTCCCTGTAATCCCTTTTTATGATGGTCGCTGCGTGCAGTGCCATACACGCAGACTTCATTCATTTTTCAATTAGCATGAATGTTACTGAAGTGGATGCAGTCTATCATGCAGAATTAACGAGAAAGAAAGGGCGGATGCAAGTCAATGTGAATGGAAAACAAGAAGACATGGTTAGTTTTTTTAACAGACACAGCAAAGAGAAGAGAGAAAAGTCTGGTGACAGTGCAGTTGAACAAGCGAAAAAAGATCGGTTGGTCTGTATTCAACAAAGTCGATGATGGAATGGTGAAGACACTAGTAGAGACACTAGTAGAGACAAACGTACAATAACAACTAGGACTAGAACTAGGGTTAAAACTAGGGGTGAAAGATGTTTAAAACTTTGAGTTGAGTAATAAGTTCGCCGCCGCGAGGAAGTTAGTTTAAAAGTACTTCTAAAAGGTGCTCCTCTAAAAGGTGAGCAGAGCGATTAAGGAGAAAGGATGGCATATAGCAGAGGAAAAGGAGGTAAGGAAGGCAATAAAAAGAGCAGGCAACCCCAAAAAGGCCGCTGGGAAGGACGGAATGCCCCCAGAAATACTGAGAACGATGGAAAAATCGACTGAGCTGGTATTTTTGTATGTTTTGTTAATTAATGTTGCATATCGTTTTGGTTGGTGGCCGAAAGGGTGGAATGACTTGCCGGTGACGGCCCTTCCAAAACCGGGTAAGTCACTCACACTAATTAGGGGATGGAGGGGAGTGCACCTGGTGGTAGCAGATACGAAATGGGGGGACATGATCATGAGAACAAAGGTGGAAAAGGAAGCCAGACAGACGCCATGGCAGTTCGCATACAAGAGAAAGACAGGCACATGCGATGCAATTTTTCTTTTGCTGTTCGGTATTGCTCGAATGGAAGTGCTCAGTGTTGCTTTTGTTGACTTCACACGGGCTTTCGACGAAGTGAGGCTGGAAAAGTTAAAAGAGAAATTCAGAAAGGCAGGGGTGGAGGAAGGCCTGATCAGATAGGTTGAGGCCTCTCTGGAAAAAGTGAGGGCACGGGTGAAGGAAACGAGTATGTGGTACCCGGAAGACAAAGGACTCAAGCAAGGAGGCCCGAGCGGCCCTTCCCTTTACTCTGTGTATACACATGACTTGCCAGAGGAAGTAGGAAAGAGGAGAGGACAGAGATGACAGACCGACAGACAGAGGCCAAAGGTGTCGGCAGGAGAAAACGGGAGGTGGGTCGATTTCCTTGCCCCTCTGTTTGCAGATGACACAACACTCCTCGAATCCTCAGATAGACAGTTGAACCTTCTTCTTTCGAACCTTGTAGCCTTTGCAGAACCTCTCCGTCTTCTATTCTCTGACAAGTCGAGATTGGTCCGGTTTGGCCGCATCGCATCAAGAGAGAAAGAAGAAGTTAGACTGGGGGAGATAGTGATGAAAGAAGCAAGAGAGCAACCCTACCTGGGACTAGTCCTATCCACCGACTGCAACCTAGAAACCATGATAAAAGCACGGTCAATCAAAACAGAGAGATGCATGCAGGGACTGATGGGGAAGATAAGAAGGGAGGGAGGGATTCCACCCACTGATTGCTTCAATATATTTAAACAGACAGTACGCGCCATATGATTGTATGGATGCGAAATCTATACATGCCCAGATAGCGCGTATGTAGAATTTGACGAGAAGCAAAGGAGATTTGTCAGGTTTGTTTTGCGTTTGAGAAAGAAAGAGAATTGTGACACGCTGATGATAGAAGGAGGCTTCATTCCGATTGATCTCGAAGTGGCTTCCAGAACGATCCGGTGGGCAAGAAAGGCTTTAAAGGAGAGAAGAAATGAAGCGGTAGGGCAGGCAATCCTTACATGCCTGAGAGAGGGGATAGAGAACGAAATGGGGGGGGGGAGAGGAATGCATCCTTTTCATCTTTTCCCTCATCTGAAACAATGTGCACAAGCACTCTACACAGACAGAGGAATGCACCCTTTTGCAAGAGAAAAACTAAAAGGAAGCGTAGGGCAGAGAGGAACACAGGTAGTCAACGAGAGAGTGGACGGGATAGAGAGATGGCTGCTGAAGAGAACAAAAAATGAGTCAAACGAGAAGAAGAGAGAGGCGTTTGCACATAGAATAGAAAGAAACATAAGAGAGAAGAGTAGTCAGGAGAAGGCAGAACTGACAGGAGTGATGATGGCTGACGTGCACAGAAAGGTCTCAAACGGAAACCGTCTCCACCTTTCTTTGTTTGAAGACAGAGCAGGTAGAAAGGTTGGCTCGACAATGAAAATAGACAGAGAGAGAATAGGAAGAGCCCCTTTTTGCTATACGAGAGTGGCGCTGCGATCAGAACACAGGAGGAGAGCAGCATGTAGGGTGGGAGACAGGGCTGTGGCTGCAACTCAGGGAAAAATTCCGGTAAGGGGGGGAGAGAAGGTGCCGTTACAGAAAAGGATGTGCCAGTTCTGTCGAGGGTGGTTGGGAATCGAGGTGGTGGAAGATGAAATCCATTTGGTGACAGAATGTCCTGTTTTTGACAGAGAAAGAGCAGAAATGTTTAGAAAGATAGAAGGGAAATGGGACAGCAAGATGGAAGAAAGAGCCAGAAAGGCAGCCACAGAAAGAGAAGAGCTCAACAGAGAAGAGGGAAAAAGGGATAACTCGACGCTTTTCTGTTTTCTGTTGAATGAATGTCATGCCGGAGTGGATGATTTTTTGGGATGGGCGTCATTCAGACGGAGGGTGTTTGAGGAGTGTCCAGGACGGTACGGACACATAGAGGGAGACGCTCTGGCGGCCAGACATGCACGAATCACCAGAAGGCAGCGGGCGATCGAGAAACTAACAAAAGAATATGAGGAGACAATTGATAACTTAGAGACGACCGAAGGAGCGTTAGGGTAGGGAAGGAGGGAGCCGCAGAAGAAGATTGATAAAGCAAACAAAAAGAGCGAGGAAGCCCAAATCACATGCTGTTTCAGATCGATTTTCAGGCCGGAAAGCCAACGCGGATCTAGAGCCGTGGCTCGAACAACGAACAATCATGTAGCAGCGGCCAGGGCAACAGACTCTGGCGGGCCCCGAGGGCGGGGTCTGATACCTCAGCTTAGGCTGGGGAACGCCCCGCCCTGCTAGCTCTAGCGACAGATAGACATAGCGGGAAGGCCCTAGGGCGGAACATATCAATCAATCAATCAATCAATCAATCTAAAAGGTGCTCCTCTAGGTGCTCCTACAGGTGCTCTAGGAAATCCTTTGTAGAAAAAAAGAAAAAAAAAAATCTGGAAAGGTCTATTTTTTTTTTTTTTTACCACTGTGCGTCGCCTAGTGACGATGACGGATGATGATGAAGAATACACATGGGCAACCCGCTAGGCAACCCGACGGACAGAGAGGCTCTAGGAAAGGAGAAATCGTCAGACAGGCAGAAAGACGGACAGAGAAAGCAAACAGCATTGGTCTTAGATAGATCATAGTTGCACAATCTGAGCAAACCTAGGAGC
The DNA here is from genome assembly GCA_018398765.1 of Chromera velia. NCBI lineage: Eukaryota > Chromeraceae > Chromera > Chromera velia. The sequence continues at coordinate 42,484 of JAHBMJ010004000.1, read as the reverse complement.
AAACAGTGCTAAACACACAGACAAACTGTTTTTCTTCTGTTTTCACGGATTTAACTTTGTCTCTTCAGACGTACAGCCAAACATGCAGAAAAAAAGAAAGAAACGACCCATCAAAAGAAAAGAACAATCGAGAGAAGAGCAACCAGACAGCAAGAGAAACAAACAGACATGCAGAAAAGATAAAGCAAAAGAGAAAAACAGAACAGGCAACAACATAGATAGAACGGACCATTCTTTTTGTTCCTTTTTCTCTTTGGTTGCTTTCCTTCTTTTCGAGTACAGAACATCCAAAGGCAGATAGGGCAGAAGACGCAACCCAACCGCCCCCAGAGAGTGTGGGCAGGAGGCCTGAAAGACACACTTGACCTATCGATCGATCGATCGATACACAGAGCAGGCAGGCAGAAAAACCTACCTAGAGAAAAACACAGCTAGAGAGGGGGAAACGGGGGCACATCTGGATGGGAAAAGACTGGCAAAGCCGCACAAGCGCGTGAGATCAAAGTCATGTCAGCGGAATGCAAAGTGCACAAAAAGTGGATGAAAGGAGACACAGTCTCTCTCTGTTTGGTGCAGGGTTGCCGTCCGCAGCAAGGCAAGCATCACAAGCAGAAACACAGACAGTCTGACAGAAGAACAGAAGGAAGCAAAAGACCCACACAGAGACAGAAAGAGCGGCAAAAGAAGAAGAGCGGACTTCTGCTTGACAGACTGTACACAACAGAGAAAAAAGGAGAACTCAGATAGGATCTTCGCTTTCCAAGCACCTCCAAGTATACGCATGGGATTCAGGTTTTAACGTTTTGTTCATTTTGGAGATGCACCAGAAATACTCTGACAGGAGTACATATCAACACAATGGGCATCAACGGAGATTTTGATCATCGACTGCAACCCAACGCACCTGCGTCGGAATCCCTTCCCTCACCATCAATCGTCTGTCTGTCCCTTCCTCTGGCAGGTCCTTCCTGCCTTCCTGCCGGCTGTACGCTCCCCCCCCCGCTCGTGATGATCCCCTGCAGACTCCGTGTACGTCTCCGATGCATGGACAGAGTTTCCTCGATCAGAGGGGCTTGTGTCAAGAGACACAAAACACAACAAGGGGGAAACACCTTCCTTCCATTACATCCTTTTCTGTTTCCAAACAAACGTGCCGCGGGAGGGGGCATGTGCGAGTGACAGAAGGGGCAGACGTCTAGACCTTTTTCAGGGGGTTTTTGAATGCGTGTCCTCTGAGGTGGTGCCCCACCTTCCAAGAGGCCCCGAAGGTGTGTTTGTAGTACATTGCAGCCACCGTCTCCAGCCCCGAGACGCGCATGTACGTGCCCAGGAGAATGAACGCAATCAGGGCCACCATGATGTGATCACCCAGTTCTGTGTGCCCAATGGAGTCAATGAAACCTTGGTATAGGTTACCGAACACATAGAAGAATTCGGAGTATGTGGTTGGTTCGTTCCACTCTTTGAAAAAGAGGGGCGACGCCAACAGGACCGGATACGCACCCACCGCCTTGTCGAAGGCCCTTCTCACCCTCTCTTCACTTGCACTGGGACGGCCCCGTAGCGCAAGCCTCTGCATCTGGGAAGACGTGTCAAACCCCGACTCAATTCTTTGGAACTGTCTTGTTGGACGAGCAAACGTGGAGAAGCCCTGACTGACAGACGCACCAGCGCGTCTCTCAACTGCACGGAAAAATGCTTGGTGCAGCATCTTCGCCAGGAGACGAGAAGAAAGAAGAGAGGAACGAAGGCTACAGGAGCTTCACTTCCGACGAAAATAAGGGGCACGACGCGAACCTCACAGAATCCAGCCAAATGTCCAGCTGCGAGGTTCACAAAGTGAAATAGCGTCTCCCAGAAAACCTGAACCCGACAAAAACGATGTGCAATGCCTGGAAAAGTACTGCCTCTTTTTTCTCAGATCCTCCGACCACAGTGCTTCTGCGTACGGTTTGCAATTCTGCAGCTGATGTATTCTCAGACAGGTGACTCAATACGGCGAACTTCTTCCACCCCCTCGGCCCTCATTCTCCTGCGAAGAGGAGCGCGGTGGCGCGCCACACAAAGGGCCCAAGGCCGGCCGGCGCCGGGCCATATGTATGCGCTTCGTTGTTCGTGCGCGGCGCCGCGCGCTGCCGCGCCGCATGGCCCTCTATTCGGAAAGAGCAAAGGGCTGCATGAGGGTAGATGAAAGACGTCTTCAGAGAAGTTCACGATGATCGCACTTCGCCAGAAATGTACAATTCCAAGTGAGGAGCTCTTAGGAACAACTGCACAGCGCTCGGACACACAAGGTTTCGCGGTCGCGTTTTGACCCCCTTCAAATCGCTCCAGTCTCCGCCCAGGCCTTCGATCGACTGAGGCACTTTCAAGGTCGATTTAATACGACCCACAGGACGCCCTTTCGGCCAACATGCGCTTCCAGTGCACCCTCTGCAAGAAGCCCTATGAGGACAAGAGGTGAGCTGTTGTCGTCCTTTGGGTCAACGCCTCTTCCACATAAACTTCTTACCCAGAGGGTGATCACTTGTGTGATATATACTCTTCTGTCCTTCCTCATTGCAGGTTCATTTGGGAGAAGTCTGGAGGATCCGCCTCTCAAGAGGCAGGGTCAGAAAGCAGTGCACCTTCCACAGAACCACAGCCCAGAGAAGAGCCAGCCCGCACATCCCCCAGACCCTCCCCAAGGCCGGGCATCGAGAAGGTCCTCCAGACAGCCAGGAGCCCCGATGTCCGGGTAGTGAGTGACAGCATCAGGGCGGCAGGCACATGTGCGAATGTGGCGGGGTCCTTGGCACCTGCCGCAATCGGCCTTTCGGTCGCGCTCGGTCCGGTCAGTCGGGCTTGTGTCAGTCAGAAGGGGAGAGAGGGAAGAGGCTCAGTATGTCAGTGTGACACAAGGGAAAGAACTCCCTTTCTTGATGAATTTTGATTTATGACTTTTGGTTTTTCTTTGTCTGCAGGTGAGTGCCTTGGCTGGCTGCGTGGGGACAGTCCAGGGATTTGTACAGCTGCATGAGGGTCTTGCGTGCGGATCCAGACAATCCCAGTCCTCCGGGAGTGAGCCTTCTTCACAGACGGCAGAGGGAACTGAGGTTTCTGCGGAGAACTCGGAAGAAAACTCTAGAGCTGGACAGCACGAGAAGAGACCCAGGAGGGCGTCCGCAGATCCACATCTGGTGGCAAAGGGAGGCGTGACAGCGGTAGTGGGGACGACCTGCATGGTCAGTCAGTCAGTGCACGGAAAAGCCGGTTGGCTGCCGCATGGGTTTGTTTGACTGGTGTAGAAGGAATTTAGCTGCCCGTACGTGCCAGTGGGCTTGCTGGCTGCCCATGACTGTGCGCTTGCTTGCTGCCCATGATTGTGCGCTTGCTTGCTGCCCGTGCCTGTGCGCTTGCTTGCTGCCGGTTCCTGTGCGCTCGCTGGTTGCCGGTGCCTTTGCGCTTGCTGGTTGCCGGTGCCTGTGTGCCTGCTGGTTGCCCGTGCCTGTGTTCTTTCAGTCTTCCGCTCACTCTTTTTTTCGCCCCTCGGCACCTCTTTTCGTCACCAGCTGCCCATGGTGTGGAATCTGTGCCTTTTCTGCAAATCCGTTTGTTTTTTCTTTCCGCAGAAAAGGGCGAGGAGACAAAAGAACTCGTGTATGCCCTTCGTCGGTTTGTCTGTTTACGTTAGCCTCTCTGTCTCTCGTCTCTCTCTGAGTCTGGCTTCGGATCGTTTCGCACCTGAGTCATGGGATGAACTGCAGGCCTGACTGACTGACTGACTGACTCTGCAGGTGTTGGGAGGGCTTGGCATTGTGAACCCCGCGTTCTTCGTGGCGGCGCTGACGGTCGGGGTGACCGGACTTGCAGCTGCGACTGCAATCGATGCTGCCGTTCCTGGACTTTGCAGGTGCGTCGGTCTCTGTGTGTGTCTCTGGCCGCCTGGGGTTATGAATGCATGTGTGGGTGTGTCAAAATCAGGAAAGAAAGAAGGGAAAAACATGTTATACTCTGTCTGTCTGTCTGTCTCTGTCTGCCTGTGGAGGGAGGAGTGATCGTTCGTGGGGTACATGTGCTACGTTTCTGATTGAGAGAGAGGGTGTTTTGGTGTCAGTCGGTCACTCTGTTCCTCCTCTCTTTGTGTTTCTGGGAGCTGTCTATTTCGGTATGCGGTTTTGCCATAGAATGATAGGATTGAACACTTTCAAAGAAACGGTGTGAGCTTCTGTCATTGTAAGCCTTCTCGATCGATCTTGGACGGATAGTCAGGACAGGCAGCTAGGGCGGAGTCCGCAGGAAGGCTATTCAATTCTTTTTTCTTCTTGCTGCAGGGAGTGCAAGGAAGGCGGGACGGTAACAGATGCTGAGGCCGCGTGCGTTCCCCCGCCTCCTCCCCCTCCGAAGGAGATCTCCGGGAGGAGACGTCAGAAAGGGAAGGGAGACAGAGAAAGCAGCAGACGGCAAAAGAAGAAGAAACAGGTCTCTGTGCCCTGGCCCGTCCCTGCGGACAGGCCCTCAGCAGAATTTGAAGTTGAAATTCAGCCTGACGAGTTTGTATACAGACAGGAGGAGGAGGAGGAAGACATGTATCCGAAGGGTCTCCAACAACCTAGTCATGGGGGTGTCTTCTCCAGAGACTCCCGACAGTCTTCTGCGGTCTCCTCTCTTTCCTCTTCATCCCGCACTGTGAAGAGACACAATCCCCCTTCCTCTGTCAATGCAGAGGGACCCAGAGACACAAAGGACTCCGTTCGCTTCGGCACAGCCGAGTCGACAGTCTCTACTCAGTCCTCCCCCCTGCAGTTCCCATTCCCTCCTACTCCAGCTGCTTCTGCTCCCGTCTCGAGCAGTGACACCGAAGGTCTCAGCCGCCTCGCACAAACCCAACCTGCAGAGCTGCCCCCCCTCAAGTCATCAGGACGCAGTGGCAGCACCCTCACAGGCACAGCAGGCGGAGGCTCCTTCTCGTCTCTCTCTTCTTTCGGAGACTGAGCGAGAGAGGGGTCTGGTGCGTCTCATCTCTTTCGAGACATACCAGATGATGCACTCGCTGTCCGTGTGTATAACTACAAGAGGAGAGAAACAGAGAGGAATCAAGGAATTATTATGACTTCCTCATTTGGTGGCAGGATGGAGGAGACGTCCGATTGAGGGATGGGAGGAATTGAGTGAAGAAAGATGCAGGCATGCCATGCAGTGGTACCCGTTCCCCCCACAACCACATCCATAGAAAGTCAGAAGTAAACTTTCAGAAAGGTTGTCTCTCTCACTTAATTTGCAAATGAACTCAACTGAATGGATTAATTCATGGAGTCAGGAACTTTGTTGATTGATCGCAAAAGAAAAGTAATGCTTCCATCCGTCCAAAGAAGCCCACCATGAGGAACTTCATTCCCCTTTTGACTTTCAAAAAAGTACAGAAAATGAAAGAAAACATGAAACAAAGTGGAGGAGACAGAAGTCTGAGTCCGAAAACAGAAGGAAGCAAGGAAGATTAAAGACTAAAGAAAGAAAAGAAAGAAGGAAGGAAGCAAGGAAAGAAGGAAGGAAGGAAGGAAGGAAGGAAGGAAGACAGAAAGAAACTCGACGTAGATAGACCGTCTTTCAGAGCATGGCAAAGAAGGGCAAAAATATGAGCCCGGCCTCGATGGGAAGGAAGACTCTCCCCCTGATGTTCATTCAAGTACGTGCGTGCGTACAACTCCATAACAACAACTCAGAGACAGCAAAGCGGAATTTGCATGAAAGAAAGAAGTCAGTGAACGGGAGGAAACGGAGTGGAGTCTGCATGTCTCCTGCTTTTCTTTTCCTCCAATTGAATCGGCATCATTCATGCATCGATTCGATTTGATCAATTGAGGTCTCTCTATCTCCCTCCCTCCCTCCCTCCATGCAGGGAATGAAGGAATTGATCAGTATACGTGCATGTGTATCTTACTTCTCCTTTCAAACTCTTTGTTTGTCTGTGCATATAATTGTCGAGTAAGAGCTGTTCCTTGACGGTCCCAGAGCGGCTGTACAAGTTGGAGAGAGTCGAGGTGACGCCTCACGGACTCTTTTTAATTGCCGGCCCTCCTCTGTCTGCCCGGTTCTGTTTTGCTTCTTCCCTTGAGAGAGGAGCCAAAGAAGACGCTGGGGGGATGGGGAAAGCGACCGCAGGGTCTGTCGCGCATGCAGTGCAACGTATTCGTTCGTTCAGGTTTGTTTTGATCATTTGCAGTGCAATTAATTCATGTTTGTTTGTGTGCAATTAATTCATGTATGTTTGTGTGCACTTGATTCATGCTTGTTGGTAATCGGCACTCAAATGATGTTTTGCGTGTTTGTTTGCGTGGTAGGTGTTTGTTTGGTCTTTGCGGCTGCTGTTGCAGTGCAGTTGCGTGAGTGAGAGTGACATGATGCAAATGCATGTGCCGAGTCGGCGAAGAGAAAGAAGAAAGCGGAGAGGAAGGAAGATAGGAAGGAGTCAGGCACAATTAACTCTTCCTTCTGTCGTCATAGTGAAGTAGTGCAGTTGCATGAGCGTGATAGATCGATGAATCGATCAGTGGCTCTTCAGTCAGTGAAGTGCCTGCTGGTCGAATCGCCGATCGATCGATCGAGAGAGAATTTAAAGAAGAGGAGGACAGGGGGCTCCCCCCCTCGTCTCTGATTGAAGTAAAGGAAGTGACCTTGCAGTTCATGCAGGGAGGGAGGGGCATGCATGGCCCATTGGAGTTCCTTCCTCCACGGTAAGCCTGGAGAATCAGGTGCTTACACCACCAGGTCAGCCGTCGGAGCAATTAAGAGAATCCCTTAAATTCAGCATTTGCTGAGAAGGGCCGAGAGAGGGGAGGGTGGGAGAGAGATCGAAAAGGACAAGAAGGAGAAGATCTGGGGGTGAAACTTTCACAGCGTCTTGACTGGCTGGTTGGCCGCAAGGCAACCATGTAGGGAGGAGAAAGAGCAGAGACCACCAATCGAAATGGCCGGTGACATTTGCACAAGATGAGAGTGATGCGCGTCTCCGTCGGTGTAGTGGACATGCGCGCTCATGAATCATCAACCCAAAAGCCAGGCGGAGCCAAAAGAAGAACTTCTTTCTTCTTTTAAAAAAAGAAAAAAACTCGCATCAATGAAGTGCCATTTTTTTACAGTGGTCACGGTGTTTCAAATTAACGTTATATTCGAATTCTACAGGTTCATTCTTTAAAACTAAATTACTTGATATATATTTCTTCATTACCTGCTACAGCTCTTACAAAACAGCAAATAGCGGTGTCGTAAAAGTCATAGTATATCAATCGTATAAAGGTATTATATATTAAATTATATTATATATGTATATATATATATATATATATATATGTGTGTATATATATATATATATATTTGAATCGTGGTTTAAACGCTGTGTTGTCAGCCGTAGCGTTGTGAAGGTCTGACAAGCAGTTGTGTCAGAATGAAATGAAGTACGCGCGCATAACGTGCGTAGGGCGCATGCATGCATGCATGCCGGGAATTAATTGTGCAGCATGCAGTCTCTATGAAGACATCCGTTGTTTGTCTTACAGAACAGAGATAGCAGAACTACCCATGTATGACAGAACCTTTATCCGTATGTAGGAGCTGATCCTAGTTACGACTAGCTGAGGGCCTACATCCCTACGTGGTAGTGAGAGCCTGAACCGGCCTCAGTGGGTTCACGTGCTCTCGTTTCATCGATTGAACATGTGAACAGTCCATCTTCTGCTGTGCGAGTGCAAAGTTACGGATTAACTTTTGTCGCCTGCACGCAGCCACATCTTGAAGTCCGTAATCAGTAGAGAACCACGTCTTTCTTTTCCCTTAAAAGTTTGTTTCGATGTCAGTGCCTGATCGTTTCGGGGAGTTCATTCTCGCTGTTAAGAGACTCGAGAAATTCAAGCATATCTCTTTTCTCGAAGTATACAAGAACGGTCGATCTCTTCTCAATGAAGGAAAAGAGCTTACAGAGAAGCTCTTTATTGCTGCAGGGGGCAACTTAGAGACTCTGCAGTCCCGGCAGAAGCCCAACTTTTCCATTTTAACAACACCGCCCTCTACCAATACAGAGAGTGTCACGAAGAAGAAGACTCGCAGAAGCAAAAGGATGAGGGGAAGAGCCTGGGCCTGCAAGCAATCAAGCAAGACGAATGAAGAGAATACACCAAAGTTGATGACGTCTTCGGGGAAGAAAAATAAAAGTGTAGATCGTTTGTCCGCGTTGCCATCATCGCAGGCAGATGGAAAGAAAGAGAAGAGCCCGTGCAGAGGAAGTGGGTGAAGGCCTGTGGCGTCCGTTCCTGATGCCCCACCCAGTCAGGAAGAGTATGTTGAGACAGAAGTGAGTGGTCTGCGTGCTCTGCCCCCAAGAACATTCGTAGGAGCATCAGAGAATAGCAGAGGAGAAGTGAGAGAGATAGAAGACCCGTCTTCATACACTGGTTGACTAACAGACCAGGACGACGTGAATATGCACTATCCCGCAAGTGGAGAGATGCAGCTGGAGATGTAGTCTGTGGGTCCGTCTGATTTTCCCCCTGTGATTGCTATGGAAAAGCCTACTGCACTTTCCTACACCGCAGCCATCCACACAACACTCAGACCGCGAATTCGCTGTCGCAATATCCCACGGCTTGACTGTTGCCCCACCCGTACACAATCTTTCGATAGGCCCACCGACACTACGGAAACAAGCAGTGCGAGAGAACAAAAATTAAGGCAGACCTACCCACCTGCAACATCAGTGCCGAAGGGGACGCGCTGTCTTCGCCACCTTTTCGGCTCGCAGCCCCGCAACACTTCAGTGACGTCACTCTGCAGTGGTTCCTGCTGTGCACGTAGGCAAGCCGATCTCTTGCCTTGCTTGAGAGGCCCCAGCCTGCACACCAGAGGATTTGGGCATGCACAAGCGTACAGGAAGCGTCACTCCGACAGCCTGTGCCGCAAACAATATAGCAGAGGCAGCAGAGAAGGAGCAAAAAATATCATAGGAAAAGAAAAGAGCATCCCAAGTCCCAGTATCTCCGGTGGGAAGTCCCAGTATCTCCGGTGGGAAGTCCCGGTATCTCCGGTGGGAAGTCCCGGTATCTCCGGTGGGAAGTCCCGGTATCTCCGGTCGGAAGTCCCGGTATCTCTGGTGGGAAGTCCCGGTATCTCCGGTCAGAAGTCCTGGTATCTCTGGTCGGAAGTCCCGGTATCTCCGGTGGGAAGTCCCGGTATCTCCGGTGGGAAGTCCCGGTATCTCCCGTGGGAAGACATGGGAAGACCTGGTATCTCCGGTGGGAAGACCCCTGGTGGGAAGTCCCGGTATCTCCCATGGGAAAACATGGGAAGACCCAGTATCTCCGGTGGGAAGTCCCGGTATCTCTGGTCAGAAGTCCCGATATCTCCGGTGAAAAGTCCCGGTATCTCCGTTGGAAAGTCCCGGTCTCTCCGGTAGGAAGACCTGGTATCTCGAGTGGGAAGACCCGGTGGGAAGATCCGGCATCTCCGGTGGGAAGTCCCGGTATCTCCGGTGGGAAGACCTGGTATCTCGAGTAGGAAGACCCGGTATCTCCGGTCGGAAGTCCCGGTATCTCCGGTGGGAAGTTCTGGTATCTCTGGTAAGAAGACCCGGTCTCTCCGGTGGGAAGAACTGGTATCTCCGGTGGGAAGACCTGGTATCTCCGGTGGGAAGTCCCGGTATCTCCAGTAGGAGGGAGAAGATAAAAAAAAAAAAGCATCTCTGTGCTTACGGGCAGGAGAAGTTTGAAACTGGACTACCATACAGCCTAGTCAGCCAGCAGAGCACGACAAGCAACACAAGGTCATCAGGCGGTGCAACACAAGTGAGCAGACTACCCTGACACACAAAAAAACGAAGGAAGACAGACGTACCTCTGGGAGGAATCAAACTGCCTCCGGCAGGGTCCTGCTCATCTGGTAGCAGACCGGAGGTGTGGAAAGCCTGCACACACATACACACACACACACACATACACACACACACACACACACACACACACACATATACATACACACATACACACACACACACACACACACACACACATACACACATACCCACATATACACACATACACACACACTCTATGGCAAAGGTCTTGCTTAGAACAAGTCAACAGAACCTGAGACCACCAGGGTAGGCATGCTCTACTCACCGCTTGAAGAAACTCCCAGGCCGCACCCTTGGGCCCCAGGCTCGACTTCGCCACCTTCCCCCTCACGGGGCTTCTATCAAGACGCCTGCGGGGATCTGCAAAGAGCCAAGACGGGAAATAGAAAAGCTGTTCGGAGCAGGAACGATGGCCAGCACACAAGAGAACGCGGTATGGGTTCACAAACTCACGAAACTGGAAAGCAGTACACGGAGGACGGATGGACGGACGGACAGACAGGGTTGCAGGTAGCTAGAGAGGCCAAAGGAGGGAGCCCCTAAAAGGAAGGGCCAACGGAAGGCAGGACAGCTGGTATGGAGACCCACCTGTAGGATTCACGTAGCTATCCAAAGGAGCGCCAGCAATGGCTAGAGGCTGCACGCAGGGTACCAGGGGGACAAAAGGATAGAGGGGCAGAGACACGCAAACAAAAGATGGGACAGAAAAGCCTTTGAGACCCCTGCTGGCACGCCCAGCTCACCTCTTGTCGTAGGGTTGCAAACAGGTGGGGGCAGCCGTCGTCCTTTGGCCCCATGATCTGGAGGGCAAAGGTCTCTCCAATACCTTCACATCGGCCTGCATCAAGCACACAAAAACAACGTCGACACAAGAGAGAAGAGAAAGACACTTCCCCCCAAGGAAGGTGCAAGAAGTAGGGATCGTCAGAGGCAGCTAAAAAAAAGGCGGGAAGAAAGCAGACAAGACGAAAGAAGAGAAAGAACGGAAAGGACCAGACAGAACAGAAGAGAGCCCAGGGCTACAGAGCATAGAAGGAGGGACATGAACAATCCAGGATCGCAACAGGAGAAGAGCAGGAGGACTGCCAGGCCAGCGGACAGGACAGCAGGGAGAAAAGAGAAAAGAAGGAGAAGGAGGTGGGGGTGGCAGGAGGCCCGGGAGGGAGAAGAAGGAAGGGTTCCTACCGCTGCAAGACCATTGGAGAGGGCAGACAGAGCCAAAGAGCAAGCTAAAAGGAGACTCAAAGGCTCAGGACTCATAAAAAGGCTGCACAGACAGGCAAAAGAGAGAGAGGTGACACTTCCAACCGTGGGTGACAGTCTTTAAACCGAAGTGTCATCCACTCAAGAAGGTGAAAGCACCTCATCGGTGACAGTGGTGATACTAATGACACCTTTTGAGAAAAAGTATATAGAGAAAAAAAAGAGGGGGGGCTATATAGAAAAGAAAAGTTTTGGAAAGAGGTGTCACCACTGTCACCCCTGTCACCGCCCCCTGCTTTCACCTTCAAATGGTGGTGACAGCCGGATGATTCTTCTTTTTTGGAGGATGACACTACAAAAAAAGGGACTGCAGCCTCGGGTCGAAACGATGAAAGCGAGAGCCTTGAGGCGACTACGTGACTAGGCAGAAAACGGAAAAGGGCGACAAGCATATTCCTTGGGGACATACCTTGACAAGAAGAAGCGTCGCGGTCGACGTCCTGTTCGGCGTCAAGAGGCTGCACGCAGAGAGGGAGAGACGTGAGGCCACCAACGGACAAAACCCATCAACAGGCTGGATACGCTCGACTCACCACTTCTCGTTGGGCTGCAGACAGGTCCCCCAGGTTGGGCAGGCTCAAGGTCCTCCCGAAATCCCTCCAGGCACCTGCAGGAAAGGGAGGGGAAGAAATGGTTTGGCTTGTGAACCCAGCTCGAGGGACTCAAGAAGAAGTGGGGAATGCAGTGATCAGCTACGGTGGTCCCAAGCGGTAACTATAGGACGGAATTGCGAAGGGGCCGGCGAGACTGCCAAAGCTGAAGAGCCTTGGTGTTCGGCACATCCTTTTTTGCACGTCAATTCGGCCAGACTGCCAAAGCTAAAGAGCTTTGGTGTACTCTACATCATTTTTTACGCACTTAATCGGTCATACTAAAAAATTAATTGCAAGCAAAAACAGAAACTAATACACAACTGTGTTACAGCAGGAAGATAAAGTATTGACACCCGTTTTGGCAACAGAAATAAAAGAAGAAGAGAAGACAGCAGAAGCAATACCTACAGAGGCACTGCAGGCAGAAGCAGAAAAAGAGAGTAAGATCATAGAGCTGTTAAATGTAGCATCAGCATCAGTATCAACTTTGAAAAGCATGGAAAGACAACAAAACATGAAGTCAATACCAGTAGTGGAAGCAGAAGAGATCGTAGAAGCTGGACTACAGATACTGGAAGTAAAAAAAAAAAGTACAATAGAAGTGCAAGCAGAAGTGCAAGCAGAGGTGCAAGCAGAGTCAAAACATCTATCCGCAGCAACAGCACTAGCGCAAGCACCAACAAAGATAGCACTAGATGCAATAGTCTAGCTGCCCTCTATGAATGAGCTAACGACAGATTTTGGTAATGCTACAACAGACGCTAGTCATACAATAGAAGAAAGGGAGTGTCTGCTTGATTTGAGTGCCCTGTCTAGCGATATTCATGTGGAGAGAAAGACTCTAGGTCTGAGTAGTAGTAGTAGTAGCAGTAACAGCAGTAGCACCTTTTCCACCACTACCATTACTAATACCAATAAAATGAAAAGTAACCAGAACACATCACACAGCAATGATAGCAGCAAGATAACTAAGAACAAAGAAAAAAAGAAAAACAATAGCAAGAAGGAAAAAACTCCATGGGAAAGGGAGTTTACCATTATGAAATGTATTGAAAGCCCATTAACATCAGTATCATTGCCTGCAGGAGCAGAAAAAACTGAGGCTGAGAGAATTTCATCCCTTGACGACTACTAATTCAGCCAAACAAATCCACCACGGGACGACCTCCTTCGCTCTGGAAGGTCCACTCTAGAAGAATATATAAAACTTCTCTGGAAGCATGCACTTCCTCCACCCCACAATGAGCGGTCAACTGATTTTCCCCTGTTAGAAAAAAAATTACTCTTTTTAGGTGGACCAAATAACCTCGAGAGACAACCTCCATTATTTGGTCCCTTAGAAGAAGCAGAGCAATGACTGGTGATTGATAGCTTTATAGCACAGACACCGTGGAGCAGCAGTGCTGCAGCGCAAAGTAGACTGGTACCATTCGACTACAATGAATTAGAAAGAGCCATTGAGAGCTTATAGTATACTCTAGCGCTTGTGCCAATCAAGAATATCTTTGAAAAAGGACAACCGTTTCGACCACGGGAAGATGGGTTCCACAATTTTGTATACATTCCAGTTGACACCTCTTCAAAAAATAGAGATCAAGGGTCTCAAATAAAAATGATCCTTGGGAATTTTGGTACATTGGGTATGATGAAAAAACATCAAACAAGTTTTGGTAGTACCAAGACAACAGGCTTTGCACATTGATTGACTGGTTGTCTGAGCAATTTGAAATGAATATTAAACGCCTGATTGAGAGGCACTTCTTCGTTTTTTCCGACCCAAAACAGTATGGTGCCTTTGTGAAAGAATATTTGAAGACTTCGTCCGAATTCAAGCAGCTTATGCATAACCTTGACTTTGTGCTAAACAAAAATCAGTTTAGTGAGTTTTTGAAGGCACAAATAATAAAATCTGCTCCATGCACGACAATGTTTTCTCATAATCTAATGAAAAACATTGGTGGAGATCACATAGAGGACGAGTTTGAAGATACCAAGACATGGAAACAGTGGAAAAAAGCCTCTCAGGATGACAATGTACACCAGTATAAAGCAAAAATGGGACAGGCTCTTGGAAATCTGCCTAACACAGCCACGTTTGCATCCATCTCCGATTTTTTGCAAAGCTACCTGCACACCTAAACAGTTTCCCTCAAATCGGATGATGCTTTGCCCCACAGTAACTGTATGTGCTGTCAAGAGCACGGAAAGAAGTGAGCATACAGGGAGGTATAGCATCTAAAGCAGTGCAATGACGGGGTGGAGGGAGCGCAAATCAGAGTCTATTGAGGGTTTGTTCATAATTTTTCCGAGTCTACTGGAAGTTTTATAGACATTTGCTTGAAGACCGTATTTCTTACATCCACAGAACACTTTTTGCTGATCACTCACGTTTGTCCACCTTTCAACATATGGATTTACATCACATGCACATGCCCTTTCAATATGTACCCAAAGCTTGCATCTTTTCATTGAAAAAATCATGTACACTTATACTTGAATATAAAAACAAAAAATTCACAAACATAGTCTCAATTCCTTCTCAAAATGAACCCTTTTATAGATATACACTCAGCCATTTGGAGAAGCCAAAATATGAAGTCGTTTTTTGATCATATAGTACACTTTTCACCAGCTACCCAACAGCATGTTCATCAATTCTTTTTAAAACGACTATCAGTAGTTCCAGCTGATATAGTTGTTGGGAGCTGCAAAGAGTGACACTGTTACTATAAGGGCTATTATTACGGTATGTTAACTAGTCATTTCGCATAAAGTCTTCCATCTCCTGAAAAATGCCAGGCTCAGCAAAGTAACCAGAAGAGGCCGCTTACTTTTGAGGCGTTAACCGAATCGCTTTAATCCATCCTGATGAGCTCTTTATCTGTTGATCTTGAGAGCTTGTCATTATTTAATCAGCTGCCATGGGTGAACGAGGTTTTCTCTGTGCTTCTCTTCCCGATTCATACAACGCCTTCAATGCAGGGTGCGCTTGAGCGAGTTCTTTTTGAAAAGTGGACGGAAGCTGATATTTGAAATAATATTTGAACTCTGCACTTGGTATGAATTCTATGCTTTCCTCTTCTTCATCCTCTTTTTTTACTCTCATCGCTGCTAAAGTTGGTGGATCATGGTCTCGCTCCCATTTGTCAAAGTTCAATACGGTAAGATGTTGATTAAGGAGCTGGAGATCTTTTCTAACTTTGTGGTGATATTCAATCACCAACTGGTCACTACAGCCTTTGAAATCGGCTGCATTCACCCAATCTGGATTATTTTTTCCAAGTGGATAGTCTTTCTACCTCAGTTTATACCGATTGCATCGCTCGTTGTAATCCAGAATCTCTTCCACCTCCCACTCAGTTGTTGCTGTTACGTCGGGCACTGCTTGGCTACCTCTAGCAGTGGGTACACCTTTAACTCTAAGGTATTCGTTTAGTAGATCCATATCGCCAGCCGGTGCTTCATAATCAAACCCTGCAGCCCATCGCAGCTCCTTGACAGTCATCTGTTTTACTTGTTCCGTTGTTTGATACCATTGGAGCTCACGCATCCTTTTATTTTCTTCCTTTTCTTCTGAATTTAATGCTACTGCAGACGGTACTCTGTGTTCTTGTTACGTCCAATCTGACTGATCAGCTGGGTTAAGTACTATAGTATACCCTGGATCTAAAACATACTCTGAGGAAAAATGATAGTCAGACCATAAGAGATACGCATCGGTTCGGTATACGTTCGTCACAATATCATCGCGAAATTTCCGAAACGTGGTGAGGACGTGTTCCCATAAGACATTGACGAGCCACTCTTGGCGGGACTCAAACAAACGGGTGAGACTCTTTAGCCGGTACTCAGTCAAAAGTTTGAGCAGTTATTTTTCGAGGTGTTCTAGACGGGTTTTGCTCATTATAGGTGGTAAAATGAGTATACAAATCACAGACACCCTCCAAGAGTAGCACAAATGATATTGGTTAAATCGCTGACCAGGAGTTTTGTAGGTATTCCCGATCTTGATCAACACCGGATTTCCGACAAGTGAATTTTCGAACGCGTAGAGCACTAGGCGGTTGATGTTTAGAAGACAGGCGATAGCTCCTCCTGCAGGCATGATTTTGTTTATTGTTTCATGCGTAAAATATGTAAAAAAAAAGAATAGTGTTCCTTACTTAAAGAGGTGGGTGCCTTTTTTATCATATCCACTTCCTAAAAAGAATGAAACCTTCTAGTGCAGACCAACAAAGAATAGCAACATCTATGTGCTCCACAATGACGGTACGACAGTACCACCAAACCCTACAAAGCACCGGTAAACAGGTCCGCCTAACTGTTTTTAAACCAAACTTATCACCAACACCACTGCTACCACTGCTACCGACTCACCAAGAAGTACTCAGGGATTTAGATAAGTTCGCATACCAAGGCAAGCATGCATAAGACGTTTCTATATCCAGGCTGATACAAAAACAGGGTATACCTGCCAGATGTGTGGGAGAAGGTACCATATATTAGAGTTTTCACTGTTCTGCTCTAGGTTCTACTGTTCTACTCTTAGACTGACCAGATTGTAGTTGCAGAACTCTCTTGACCCATTGCGTCTAACGTCTTTCAACACGTCTTCTACGTCCTACAAAAAAGTAGTGGCCATAGCATACAAACATGTGCTGATAACGAAACAGGTCATATGCAATAAATGTTGGAAATAAAAATGATGATGAGAGTATACGTGCAGAATAGAGGAACTCTGCTGGAGCCTGAAGGGTCTGGTGGACGCGGATATGGATGAAGAGGTGATAAAAAAAACAATAAAAATGATGTTCAAAGAGTGAGATAAACAAATTAAACAAGGCTAGAAAGGTGATAAAGACCATCTACACGAATTTGAACTCTAAGTCTTTCGAAAACAGGAGCAATTTTGTATGGATGTTGGCGGGGCTCATGAAGATTCAAAAAAGACTCCACCATGGAACTTTAGTAGAAATCAAACGAGAAGACTGTGTGTAATCGTATTACTTAAACTCAGAGTTGCAAAAAAAAAGATGGACTCTGCAGGAGGTGTCACGGAAACTCAGAAGAGAAGGGGGTTCAGCAGAAATGGAAGAAGAAAAAATCTGTGGGAAGGGTTACGGAAAAGTCAGAAGACCTCCTCGGGGTTAGCAGCAATTGGAAAAGAAAATGGTGCAAGAGGTGTTACGGAAACTCAGAAGAGAGGAGAGTTCAGCAGAAGTTGGAAAAGAAAATGGATGGACTCCGCGAAAGGTGTACATAAAAAACGGCTTGGTCGAGAATGAGGTATGGAGACATATATAAAACTAAAAAAATAAGTCAAAGCAAAGCAACGAAACCAACATGGACAATATATGCTGCGTGGTACAATCACAACGGATGTACAGAGGTAAAGACATTAGCAAAGCAACACATACATAGACTGAAGCAAGACCAAGAGACAGGACCAAAAATGGGAAGACAAACAAATCATTAGAGAGAAGGAAGACTCTGATTCTGACTCCCACTACCATACTAATGACTGACTTTTTAGATCTCTGTAGGGGGCTCCACTACCTTTGAGAGCTATGATTTCAGCTCTAAGAAAAGAAGAACACGGCCACCATACCACCATCAATCTTCAAAATGATTGAACATACAGCCTCCTGCACGCATAGAGGGTATACAGACCACAGATAGGCAAGTCAAAAGGAACAGACTGAGTGGCTGATCAAAGGACTGAGAAGCTAACGGATTGACTAACTAGGCGTCCGTCTCCTTATTCCCCGTGGTCTGCCGTCAACTCTATTGACAGACCCCTCACCACTACAGAATCTGCATGGATGCGTCTCCTTCTTTCATGCCGTCTGCCGTCCGCCGGGCCCTTTATACTTCTACAGGCATCTCCACTCCCTAAGAACCCCGGCTGGCTGTGTGCTGTCCATTCCACCAATACGATTCACAGAGACACCAAAGCGTTTACTGCAGCTTTCTCACCCAATGGTATCCCGTATGCAAAAAGCTGCTTCTACCTAAAAGAAAATCTACTCTCCGACCACACAAGTAGGAGCCAGCTGGAGGAGCATCGATTGTTAGAGGACGATGTTGTATACATACCTAGCTTTCCTTTTGTTTTCAACCATACTTGGACCAAATACGCAGACACATAGAAAAGAGTGCATGTATGCATTTTGTTATACGGATATACCAAGACGTGCAACAGAGGGCAGCTCAGCTCATCAGTGAGGCCCTAAGGTCATACATACCCGCATAGCATCTCTGTGCGCCTGTTGCCTTAATTCAGTCTTACGGGCTCGACACTTTTTTCTGGCTCTTGAGGCATTCACCCTGTGGACTCGTATCATTATCAGTATACTTACCAAGATATAATATACATATTGTATGCAACAGCTGTTGTTGCATATGATACTTCGAGAACTCCACTTTGTCTGTGTCACTTTCTTTCCTACCCGACTGCACACACCTCAAAACGCTGAATGGTAAACTGAATCCTGGGAGAGAGAGGACCATAGATAGACGGGAGTGAGTTGACAGGCAGAACAAGAGATGCAAGCAGATCCGATTCAGCCTTTTCCGTCAAATATGCCAGCTCTTTCCAAAGCAGAGGCATCAACCTTTCCTATCGAGAGACACCGCGATTCCTCCTATTTGAGATATCAATCCTTCTGGTCGGAGATACCGGTGCTTCCCATTTAAAACACCGGTCCTCTGCATCTGGAATCCCACTCAAAACACCGTTCCCTTCTTCTCTCCAGGATGCTGGTCTTTCATACTCCACGTTGGTCAACTGTACAGTGTCGTTCCTCCTCCGGTTTGCATGATAACTCCTTCTGCTTGAACGGTAAGCTTCCTCCTTCCTTGTTTATCTCCCTATATTCGGTTTGTGATTAAGGTATATAGGTATTAGAGTGAGAGACTGTCTTGCCTTTTATGTACAAAGTCGTACAGCATGTATGGTTTTGATATATACAAGCAGCCACTCGATATTCTCTCTCCATACACCCCAGCAGATTCTTTATTAACTCTTTCCACCTGTCTGCTAAGATCTGTCTGCTAAGATCCAACAGACGCCGTTCTTTCCGCGATTCTCCTGGAGATGCCCCTCCCTCTTTCTGCCAAATCCTTTGCAACCCACCCCCCTCCTTGTTTTTTTTCAAGCTGTCAGATCCATGAGATTCTCTACAGACTTTCACATTCAAAGTACTGGTCTTTCCACTCGGAGATACCGGTATTTCATCTCCGAGACACCATTCAGTCCCTCCCCTTAAAGACAGCGATCCTTCCCATTCGAGACACCGGTCCTTCCCATCCCACATCCCGTCTCTTTCTGGCCTTTTTATGTCTGCACGTTTGTATCTTTGGCCCTTTGAAGAGTGAACCATCTGTACTCAAAATTTTGTGTCTTCATCCTAGACAGATACTTTCTTTTCTTCATGACTCATTCGTACAATTGTCTCTCCCGTCCCTTGTCTGCAGCAGGCCAGGAGGGCGTTTTCAAGAGAGGCAACAGCCATCTTGGGAAAACCGCACCGCATCTTTAGAACGCTGCCAAACTGGTGAGTCGTCTTTCGATTATTGATCGATTCTCAATCATAGTCCAGCTTTCTGTCTATCTCTGTACATCCATCCCTGCATCACACCGTTGCTACTTATCAGCTACTTCTGCTGTGTTCTGTTCATGCCTATCCATTGTTCGTCTCCGCCCATTTTCTTGTGTACAAACACCTCTCTCTTACTTTACACACTCTCTCTCTGTCTCTTTTGTCCACCTCCGGCTAGACCTCCGGATTTTTGCTGCCAGCCTTTTTATGAAGGCTTCAATATAGTTCAATACTTCACGTATACATCCGTCACCTTTTTTTTCTGGGTTTATGCCGTTCTTTTGTGGTAGCTGTCTTCCGTGTTTATCCTCCTGTGTCTCTGTATCACCCTCCAACCCTTCGTTTGTAAGTTTGTCTATCTCAACCCTTCTTAGCCGCTGTGGTCCGCCCTCCCATCAAAGATGCCAAGCTTTCCCGTCGGAGATACCGCGGTTTCTTATCGGAGATACCGGGCCTTCCCATCGGAGATACCGGGCCTTCCCATCGGAGATACCGGGTCTTCCCATCGGAGATACTGGGCTGAGAGACCATGTGCAGAGCCCTCCCTGCTCTGCCAGCCAGACCCTCTGCAGACCTCCGTGATCTGTCCACTAGATCCAGGGAACCTCTGCAGACCTCCCAAATCTGTCCGCCGGTCTCCCTTCTGTGATCTTCCTGCAGACCCCCCCACTCTGCTGGCCAGATGCTCTGCAGACCCCCCCACTCTGCTCATCAAATTTCTACAGACCACCCCCCTCTGCCGGCCAGATCCTCTGCAGACCCTCCCACTCTGCCGGCCGGCCAGATCCTCTGCAAACCCTCCCTTCTGTCCGTCAGATCCTCTGCAGAACCCCCCACTCTGCTGACTAGATCCTGTTCAGACCCCCCCACTCTGCCCGTCAAATTTCCACAGACCCCCCCACTCTGCCGATCAGATCCTCTGCAGACCTTCCCACTCTGCTGATCAGATCCTCTACAAACCCTCCCACTCTGCCAATCAGATCCTCTGTAGACCCTCCCCTCTGCCGATCAGATCCTCTGCAGACCCTCCCACTCTGCCGATCAGATCCTCTACAAACCTTCCCACTCTGCCGATCAGATCCTCTGCAGACCCTCCCACTCTGCCGATCAGATCCTCTGCAGACCCTCCCACTGTGCTGATCAGATCCTTGGCAGACCCCCCTACCCTTCCGGCCAGACTCTTCTACCCTGTAGATCAGGTCCTCTACAGACCCCCTTACCCTGCCAATCAGATCCTTGGCAGACCCCCCTACCATACCAATCAGATCCTGTGCTGACCCCCCCACCCTGTCTGTCAAATTTCCAGAGACCTACTGACTCTGTCAATCAGATCCTTTGCACATACATATACACCACGCTGCACACACTCCTGAATTTTTGGCAAAGCCTCTTTGAAAAGTGAAATTTATGGTTTTTAAAGGGGGTTTTGGCATATTTTTAGGGGGGTTTTGGCTCCTGAAAACAAGCCTTTTTGCCAAAACATGAATTTTTGGCAGCTCATGACCAAAAAGTGAACCATTGGTTCACGAGTGCGTGTAGCGCGACATACACCCTGCTAATCAGATTCTTTCCACTCTGCAGATCAGATCCTCAGCAGAACAATCACTCTATTTATTTTGCCAGACTCTTTTTTTTTATCTTCTTTCAGACCCAAACCAGACTTTTTCCTCCTATTGTCTGCTTCTTCTCTAATGCATGTATCGCTCCATCGGTCGGCTCTCTTTTTTTCCTCCCTCTACCCTATTTTCCACCCCTCCGATACCGACAGGTTCAAACTACTCCATGTTTTTTCTAGTCTTTTTCATTTCCGACTCTTCCTCGATTTTTCCTTTGTCTCATCCGGTCTCATCGTTCGTCTATTTCTCTCTCGACCCCTCCATGGATCTTTTTTTCCCCCTCCTGTCCTGCCGCATTCGGTTCTTTCGTGCAGCTGTTCTCCTAGTATCCGTCAATCTCTCCATCTGTCCTTCCATCCCTTTTTCTTCTGTACTCCTCTCCTTGTGTCCCTCTCTTCTCCATGCATCTGTTGTTTATACGTACATGCTTTTTTCCTTCCATATCCCTTGGAATCTGCTCTCTTCCATGAATCCCTCCTCCTTTTTTCACTCTGTCTTTCCATCCCTCTGTGCATATCCCTCTTTGTCTTTTTTTTTTCTCTCTCTCTCTGTTGGCATGTTGTCCTTCCACCCGTCTGTCTATCAAGCCTTCTGTCCTTCTGTCCCCTTGCATTCTGTCCATCAGACCGGGTCCCTCTTCTGTTTGTCCTCCGTCTATCTCTCTCTCCATCCTTCTTCTTTCCCTCTGCATGTCCCTCCGTCCATCTTTTTTTTTCTCCATCCCTCTGTTCTGTTCATTTGCCCCCATGTCCCTCTATCCCTCCATCCTTTGTTTCCGCTCTGTCCGTTTGTTTGACAATGTATGTCCCTCTGTCTTTTTATCCCTCCACATCTGTCCCTTCACTCCTGTCTCCCTCTACACTCTGTCACTTTGCCCCCTTCTCCCTCTCTCCGTTTGTCTCTCTGCATGGCCATCTCCCTTAGTCCACCTGTCCCTCTGGCCGTTTACCTCGATCTGTCCATTTGTCTGTCTATCCCTATGGCCCTCCGCCCTCTGTTCGTCCGTCCTTCTGTCGGTCTGTAGGCACACTCGCTATCATCTTTTTAGTTACCCTTTTTATGGCTGCTCAAACCTTGCCCTGTGTAAATCTATGCCTCACAAGATTTTTTATTCCACCCTCTCTTGAGTTGTGCCGCCTTCCTTCTCATTTTTCTCTGCTAGCTCCCTAAAGAGATGCGGCTTCCCCTTTTTGCAGCAAAGGAGATCTTTAAGGTATTGCTGGTTTCAAAACAGCTGCAGGGCTTCCTTCTGAGTGAGTAACAAAGGAATCATGTATTAATTTTCAACATGAGCAGTCACTGTGGCCGCTGGTCTCCACTACAGCTAAATGGTCAGCTCATAGCTTTGTCTGGTTGTTTCTGTCTACCCCTTTTTCTTTTTACCTTTTCTTTTTTGTCCTTTATGTCTCCTATTATGATATCGTCGCCTGCATGCTTCACTGCGGTCTCTAGAGAGGCGACTGTCTTCTGCCGCTCAGTCTGTATTTACCCTTCCATAGATCCCCTACTCTCTTCATCAAATTTGTAAAGACGTCTCTGCTCTGTCCTCCAGATCCCTTGCTGACTCCTCCAGTCTAGCTGCCCATCAATTTTCCACCCCCGCCCTGGCAACCAGATCCTCAACAGACCTCCCCACCCTGCTGGCCAGATCCTCTGTAGATTCTGTGCATACCGCCTTACCCTACTAATCAGATCTTCTCTTTGTCTGCTAAGTGTCTTCTTCCATAAATTCATGAAGTTCTTTCCAAATGCCCCTGTGCATTTCAGCTGAAGTGCCGCCAGCTGCCGCTAAGCTTGGTCGGCGCCGTCGGACTGTGATCCACTGTGAAGAAAGCGGCCGCGGGGCAGCAAAGCCTTTTCCCTGTTCAACTGGGGGAGACCGTTTCTTCAGCATTCTTACAGAACCTGTCGTTAGCGTTGGTAGCGTGACGTAGGGAGAGCGGTGGGTTGCATGGGGCATAATAGCTTGGGGAACGTTTGGCCCGCTGTCGTCATACGTTCATCCCGACTGCTTAAAGCGACGAGGGACATTAGAGCAGGATATAACTGAGCCAGCTCTAACTAAAGATGTGGTAGAATGGACAGCTGAAAGAATGTTGCTAGCGCAGAGCTAGGCGTCCAGTCAGTGAGTGACTCATGTGCGTAGCTAGGTTGTTCTGGAGGTCCTGGTCTCGATGAGATAGATCCGGGTTCTACCTTAACTATCGAGAAACTTGGTTGTGAACTTTCTTCTTCTTCCCATTGATCAAAGTCTAGGAGCCGAAGTTGTTCATCAAGTAGCTGAACATCCTTTCGGACCTTGTGGTGGTACTCAACGAGCAGGCGGTCCCCGGTGCGCTGGAAGTTTGATGCTGGAATCCATTGCGGATTGTCCGGACCTAATGGGCAGTCTTTCCATTGGACCCTACACTGGTTACGCCTCTCATCATAGTTAAAAAAATTTTTAACCTCCCACTCTGCATCATCAGAAGATTGGGAAGTCATCAAGTCTGGCTCTTCTTCTGTATTCTTAATTTGAGAAGGACGGATCCCTTTGATTCTGCGGTATTGGTGAAAGAGGTCGATGTCACCGCTTCTTTGGACCTTGTAGTCAAAAGCCCGAAGCCCAGCGTAATTCTTGAACGCTCATTCGCATGACCTGTTCGTCTGCTCGTTTGTTTTGCCGCTGATGGGCTGTCTGGTTAGTTTTCAATTCTTCCTGACTCAAGGCAATGTTCTTTGGGATTTGATGCTCTTCATCCAGGATTATTCCTGATTCTGTATAAAGGTCATAATCAGGCGAAAAATGCGTGTCAGACCATAATAGACCGCCCTGCTAGCTCTGGCGACAGATAGATATAGCGGGAAGGCCCTAGGGCGGAACATATCAATCAATCAATCAATCAAAAATCAGATACGTATCGATTCGGTAAACCTGCTTCACGACCTGGTCACGAAAAGACCGGAACATTGCTAGTACATATGCATGGGAAACGTTAATTAGTCATTCTTGTTGGGACTTAAAGAGCCAAACTAGGCTTTTGAGCTTATAGTTGCTAAATAAATCGAGGAGTAGCCATTCTAAATGGTCGAGCCGCGTTTGCGTAACCCCAGGCGTAAACACTAAGATACAGATGACATTGAAGCCCCACGGATAACATAAGTGGTACTGGTCCAGTCTACGGTCGGGGCTCTTTAACGTACTACCAATTTTGACAAGCGAAGGGGGCGCTAAGAATGGGTTTTCTAGCGTATAAAGAATTGGACGGTTTACGTTGATCAGACATGAAATAGCTCCACCAGCAGGCATATTTTTTTTCTTTTATCTTACAGGGCGGGGTGCAAGGCAATAAGCCATGCGGCGCGATCCCGCATATACAACGTTAAATTATGAAGGTTAAAATCCCTTTTCCGTTTTTGAATGAAAGGGCATCCTAGCTACCTGCAGGGTGACTACAACTGACTTAACCTCTCAATAGATCGGATTTCTCCAGATCTTGCAATTCTTTAGCATCAGTGCCTGCAATACCCACGCCTTTTTCCTCTAACTCTTGTGTAGCATCTCTTTCCTCGATCCGACTCTTTCGGTTCCTCAGATTTTTTCCTCTCTCTTATGCTTTTTCCGACCAACTCTGGCGGCACTTCATTTCTCTCATGGCTCTGTGGCGCATGCCTTCCGTCTCGGTCTGACCGCTTGTTTCTTTTGCAGCAGTTACTCCAGCCAGACGTGTACTGTTTGAACAGGTCTCCTGTGAAGCAGCCTGTGAAGAGTGCGATAACGATGAGGAGAACGGATGGAATCCAGTTTCCTGTGTACCACCATTCGAAAAATGCGAGTCCGAAAAGCGCCAAAACGCCGAGAGTAAGACCTCCCACGGAGAATGGATCAAGGGCCCCTGCACTGGGCCAATACACAAACATGCGTAGGCCACATCCAAGGAAAGAAAGGTTCACAAACTGCATAAGCGAACAAACGAACGAACAAAAAGCACACAGCACGGCACACGCAGATGCACACGAGAACGTGCATCAACGGCCACACGCAGACACCCAGATACACACAACAATCCAGTCCGACCAGCCAAGCGGGACGATGCAATCAACCTTCAGCCACGCACGCCTTTGCACCGAACACCGTAGGACCAAGCCAAAGAGTAGCTGACGGTGACGCTCGGACGCACGCGAAAAAAAAAATGAAGTCAATCTAAAGAGATGGCGGTGAAAGGACCTGAACGTCCGTAGGTCCGATATACATGACAGAGAGAAAGAACAGAGGCCCATCAGTCACACGAACGCCCGCAAAGAACGAGACAACACGCATTCGGAGTGAGACAGTAGGGCTGCTGACCTTGTGAAGCTCCGGCGCTCTCTCCATCGCGATGCTTGCCGATCGTTGCAGGGCAGTCAGGGTCCTCGCACTTGCCGTCGATCAGGCGTACTTCGGTAGGCTTCAGAAGTGCCTCCACCTCCGCTGGGGTCTTCCCTGGATTCCTCTCTTCCAGCTTATCACGTCTCTGCATACCATTTTTTTTGTGCACAAATCAAAAAAAAAAAAGAGAATGCCTCGGAGAGGGTCTCGCGGATTTCGTCAGCCGCCTTTCCCTGCTGCAACAGGATCTGTCGGGCCTGCATACCAAAGATTCGAGGAGAGAGCAGCAGTCGCTGGTTGCCCGCGGAGCACCCACTGCAGAGAGTTGCAGTGGAATGAGCTGCTTTGAGGAAGAGGAAACAGCAAAAGAAAATATCAACCAAAAAGGTGTTCGACAAGGCAGCGTTGTGTTTCTACAAAAACGAGACATGTTGCTTTTTTCCGATGCGTCTGATCTTTCCCTGCACGTCCACGGTATACGCAAACACTAAAAGCCCCCCTGACAGCTCCCATACAAAAACGCTCATCTTGATCAGTCTGCTGCTTTGAGACTGACCTCTTGGGCTGCCTTCTGTTTCTCCTGAAGTGCTTGCCAGGTGAAGTTGCACGTCTGCGAAGTGTTCCCGTTGTACGCGTGGGCCAGTCGATTCCGTGTCTTGTTCGAGAGAGCCCATTCTGCACCACGCATGCACACAGTGTCAGTCAGCGACACACAATCGAAAAGGGAGGGAACGCTGAAACGGCCGTACAGGGAGGCGGGGAAAAGGAAGCGAGGGAGACAAGCAGAGGAGGTAAAAAGTCGGAAAGTGGCCAACAAAACGCAACGGATCGATCGCACTGCTGACGCAAACGGAGTTCTGGAATTTTCGACTGTACGCCGACCGACGAAAAGAGAACGGACCTGCAGCAACGCCGGTGTCCGAATCCTTCTTGAGTGGCTTGCCTCCCCGCACACCGTCGCAGAAGTGCTGCACAGAAGAGAAAGAAGCACAGCGTGCAAATCGATACCTAGCGCAGGTCCACACAGGAAGCAGAGCAGAGACCACCGACTCACCGCGGCGTTCCAGAGCTCCGACGCCAGGTTCGCGTCACAGCCATCACGCCCACCCAGACACTGCTCAAGACCTGCAAACGAGATACGGAATGCAGTCAGAAAGATTCTCGATACACCGGCAGAAATGGGAGTGCAGAAGACGCAAAGGACACCTGCTGGCGGACCTACCTTGCACAGGTCCTGCAGACTCGACTCCTCTCTGATACGACGCACCCCCCCGAAACAGCCCTCGGCCAAGACCGCCACCTCCAGGACGGCCATGAGCTCCCCTGGGGTTCCCGACAACTGCAGGAGGGAATCGATGCAGCATGAGCACGGAGAGAGCTAGGAAGAACAAAAACGGACGGAGAGGTGCGGGCGAAAACGAGCGGAGACCTAGAGAGAGGTCAAAGCACAGAAGAGCAGGACTCGATACGAGAGATCTGTGCTGAAGAACCCTGCTGTACTCTTTTTCATTTTCCATCACGGGTCTGCTCGGCCAGACTGCGAAAGTCAAAGAGCCTTGCGCTACTCTACGTCCTTTTTTAAGAAGTGTGTTCCGCCAGACGGAAAAACGCGAGCTGAAGGAAGAAAACGCGTACACCCTAGTGGAGGAAGCACACACAGAAGGTACGCTGACTTACGTTGCGGGCTCTCCAGCGTTCCTTCAGGCTTGGTTTCTCCCCTGCCCCACCCGAAATGCCCTCTGTCGATACCGCCCCCCCCAGGACGGCCAACAGACCCCGCTCGCGTGCAACCCCCGACCCTTCCTGCAGGAGAGAGGCGAACCAGCTGTTTCGACAAAATTTGAAATACCACATACCATGGTGCATGACACACACTTTTCCCGAAAAGCGGCTCCTTTTCAGGAAAAAGCAGGGCGAGAGCAAGCACCATCGGGTATGCAGCTCCCCGGGATGGTCCGCCGCACGACACACAAAACGGCGGGAAGCGCGACCAAGCAAGGGTAACATAGAACGGAGAAGCCGAGCGGCGCAACGGAAGTCGGCGGGACGATCGAAAGGCAGGCAAAAAGGCACAGAGGACACGAATGAAAAGAGAGGGAGATGGAACGGCCCTGCCAGAAAAAAGACAACAGGGAACGAGACAGACCACAAGGTGCAGCATGCATGGAACACCAAAGGGGAGAGGACCAAACAGGTGTAGGACTGAACGAGAGGGATGACCAAACGGGCGCAGCAGAAGGTGACGGAACGAAACGGGGACAAAAGAATGGGACCGAATCAGAGAGAGGACGGCGACGGAAAACTGGACAGCCAGAGGGCACGTAACCGACGGGAGGTAGTGCTGGGTCTCTACCTTCTGTCTGTCTGTCTGATGGGAAGAAGAAATGGGAGGGCCTGCGTTATAAAGAAAACGCCTCCTGCTTACCTCCGCACCCCAGCTGCTCGAGGTCTCTGCTCGTCAGTCCGCCATCTCTCCTCCCACCCCCTGCAGAAAAAAAACACACGGACAGAAAAACACCAGCGGAAGAGCCCTTTGAACCGAAACGTTATTGCGGTGTGGAGAACGGCAACATACGAAAAAAAACAAGAAAGAAAAAAAGAGGCCGAGGAAGACGCAAGTGCTGAGAAAAAAGATACTCGCACACAAAAGTGTCGAGAATCTTCGTATCCTAGCCGCCGAAGCCAGAACTCCCTCAAGCAGCAGTCGACCGAAGATGACGGGAGCACACGAGCCAATAGCCTCACTATCCTGGTCGGATGCTGATGAAAAAGCCTACTGCACTCTCCCACACCGTGCCCATCCACGCGCAACACTCACACCGCGAATTCGCTGTCGAAATATTCCACGGCCCCACCCGTGCACAATCTTTCGAAGGCCCCACGACACTACTGAAACAAGCAGTGCGAGAGAACAAACATGAAGGCAGACCGACCCACCTGCAACATCAATGCCGAAGAGGACGCACTGTCTTGACCCCCCTTTCGGCTCACAGCCCCGCAAAACTTCTGTGACGTCATCTTGGTTCCTGCTGTGCAAGCAGGCAAGCCGATCTCTTGCCTTGCTTGAGAGGCTCCAGCCTGCACACCAGAGGATTTGGGCATGCACAAGCGTACAGGGAGCGTCACTCCGACAGCCTGTGCCGCAAACAATACAGCAGATGCAGCAGAGAAGGAGCAAAAAATATCATAGGAAAAGAAAAGAGCATCCCAAGTCCCGGTATCTCCGGTGGGAAGGCCCGGTATCTCCGGTGGGAAGGCCCGGTATCTCCGATGGGAAGGCCCGGTATCTCCGGTGGGAAGGCCCGGTATCTCCGATGGGAAGGCCCGGTATCTCCGGTGGGAAGGCCCGGTATCTCCGGTGGGAAGGCCCCGTATCTCCGATGGGAAGGCCCGGTATCTCCGATGGGAAGGCCCGGTATCTCCGATGGGAAGGCCCGGTATCTCCGATGGGAAGGCCCGGTATCTCCGATGGGAAGGCCCGGTATCTCCGGTGGGAAGGCCCGGTATCTCCGGTCGGAAGTCCCGGTATCTCCGGTCGGAAGTCCCGGTATCTCCGGTGGGAAGGCCCGGTATCTCCGGTGGGAAGGCCCGGTATCTCCGGTCGGAAGTCCCGGTATTTCCGGTCGGAAGTCCCGGCATCTCCGGTGGGAAGGCCCGGTATCTCCGGTCGGAAGTCCCGGTATCTCCGGTGGGAAGTCCCGGTATCTCCGGTCGGAAGTCCCGGTATCTCCGGTGGGGAGTCCCGGTATCTCCGGTGGGAAGACCCGGTATCTCCGGTCGGAAGTCCCGTTATCTCCGGTCGGATGTCCCGGTTTCTCCGGTAAGAAGTCCCGGTGTCTCCGGGGGGAAGTCCCGGTATCTCCGGTCGGAAGACCCCTAGTGGGAAGACCCGGTATCTCCAGTGGGAGGACCCGGTCGGAAGTCCCGGTATCTCTGGTCGGAAGTCCCGGTATCTCCGGTGGGAAGACCCGGCATCTCCGGTGGGAGGGAGAAGATAGAAGAAAAAAGGCGTCTCTGTGCTTACGGGCAGGAGAAGTTCGAAACCGGACTACCATACAGCCTAGGCAGCCAGCAGAGCACGACAAGCAACACAAGGTCATCAGGCGGTGCAACACAAGTGAGCAGACTACCCAGACACAAAAAAATAACGAAGGAAGACAGACGCACCTCTGGGAGGAATCGAACTGCCTCTGGCATGATCTCGCTCATCTGGCAGCAGACCGGAGGTGTGGAAAGCCTGCACACACATACACAATGGCGAAGGTCTTGCTTGGAGCAGTCAACAGATCCTGAAACCACCAGGGCAGGCATGCTCTACTCACCGCTTGAAGAAGTTTTTGGGCTGTGCTCTGGCTCGAGTCGGCCACCTTCGTCCCCACAGGGCTTCTATCAAGACGCCCGCAGGGACCTGCAAAGAGCCAGGAAGGAAAGGAAAGCGGTTCGGAGCAGGAACGCGGGAAGAGACGGCCAGTACATGGGTGCCCAAACTCACGCAGAAAGCAGGCCAGCTAGAAGGAAGGACAGACGCACGGACAGACAAGACGAAAGGCAGAGAGGGCGAAAGGAGAGAGCAGAAAGAGGGCGGGACAGCTGGCCTGCAGACCCACCTGCAGGACTCGCGCGCCCATGATCCAAGAGAACGACAGAAGTGGCTAGAGGCTGCACGCAGGGTACCAGGGCGAGCAAGAAAGATATTGAGAGAGCAAGGGTAGGGCAGAGACACGCGAACAAAAGATGAGACAGAAAAACGGTCCTGGCACCTCTGGCTCACCTCTTGCCGTGGGGTTGCGAACAGGTAGGGGCAGACGTCGTCCTTCAGCCCCCTGTTCTGCAGGGTAAAGGTCTCCTCAGGACGCTCCCAAGGATCTGCATCAAGGACACAAAAGCAAAGTCGACACGCGCTGAGAAGAAAGAAAGCAAAGGGCCATAGAGAGAGAAGAAGAAACACACGTTCTCCCAAAGGAAAAGGCGCGAGAAGCCGGCATCGCTAGAGGCAGCCAAAAAAACAGCAGGAAGAAAGCAGACAGGACGGAAGAAGAGAAAGAGCGGAAAGGACCAGACAGAACAGAAGAGAGCCCAGGGCCACAGAAAACGGAAGAAGGACGGGCATGAGCAGTCCAGGATCGCAACAGGAGAAGAGCAGGAGCACTGCCAGGTGGACAGCGGGAAGAGGAGAAGTGGGGAGCCGGAGGAGGTGAGGGAGAAGGAGGGCGGCAGGAGGCCCGGAAGGGAGAGAAAGGAAGGGCTCCTACCGCCGTAAGACCGTTGAAAGAGGCAGACAACCAACGCAGAAGAAAAAAGATAAGGAGTTCGAAGGCTCGCGCCTGATAAGGAGGCCAGAGAGAGAGGTGACACTTCCTACTTCGGGTGACAGTCTTCAAACCGAAGTGTCACCCACCCAAGAAGGTGAAAGCACCTCACCGGTGACACTGGTGACACTAGTGACACCTTTTTAGAAAAAGTATGTAGAAAAAAGAAGATAGGGGAGCCGTGTAGAAAAGAAAACTTTTCTGAAACGGTGTCACAACTGTCACCACTGTCACACTCTCCCTGCTTTCACCTTCAAATGGTGGTGACACCCGGATGACGCTTCTTTTTCGGATGGTGACACTCCGAAAAGAAAGGGAACTGCAGCCCCAACTCGAACCGATGACAAGGAGAACTGAGAGACCTGCCTGGCCAGGCAGAAACCAACCAACCCACCCCTTGGGAACGTACCTGCAGAAGGAGAAGCGTCCCGGTCGACTTCCCGTGGGGCGAAGGGAGTCTTGAGAGGCTGCACGCAGAGAGACGTCAGTCCACCAACAGAGGAAATGCGTCGACAGGCCGGACACGCTCGACCCACCACTTCTCGTTGGGCTGCAGACAGGTATCCCAGGTTGGGCAGGCTCCAGGTCCCCCCGAGATCCCCCCAGGCACCTGCAGGAACAGGAGGGGAAGAAATGATTTGGCCTGTGGATCCAGCTCGAAGGACACAAGGAGAAGTGGGAGAGACAGTGATCGGCTGCGGAGAAGAAAGCGAAAGAGCAGGCAGAGAAGAAAAGAGACACACGTTCCTCAAGGAAGAGAGGCGGCAAGCGAGCACAGCTGGAGGGCGGATAGAAGGGAGAGAAAAAAACGGAGAGGGACCTAGAACAGAAGAGAGCCCAGGGCCACACTGAACGGAGGAAGGGGGGTCCTGTATCGCAACAGGAGAAGAAGGTGGGCGGTGGGAAGCAGGGAAGGAGAACGATGGGAGAAGAGGAGACGGGAGACGGGAGGCCAGGAGGAAGAGTGCCTTCCTCAAGATCATTGGAAAGGCAGACAGGACCAAGAGGAAGTAAGAATGAGACTCGAAGGCTCAGGCCTCAGAAAGAGGCCGTACAGACAGGCAAAAGAGAGAGGTGACACTTCCAACCGCGGGTGACAGTCTTCAAACCGAAGTGTCACCCACCCAAGAAGGTGAAAGCACCTCCCCGGTGACAGTGGTGACACTAATGACACCTTTTGAGAAAAAGTATGTAGAGAAAAAAAAGAGGGGGGGCTATACAGAAAAGAAAAGTTTTGGAAAGGGGTGTCACCACTGTCACCACTGTCACCGGTCCCGTGCTTTCACCTTCAAATGGTGGTGACAGCCGGATGACGGTTCTTTTTCGGATAGTGACACTCTGAAATTAAGGGAACTGCAGCCCCAACTCGACCGATGAAAAGGAGAAACTGAGAGACCTGCCTGGCCAAGCAGAAACCAACCAACCCATCCCTCGAGAATGTACCTTGAGAAGAAGCGTCCTGGTCGACTTCCCGTTCGGCGTCAAGAGGCTGCACGCAGAGGGAGAAAGACGTCAGTCCACCAACAGAGGAAACGCGTGGACAGGCCGGACACGCTCGACCCACCACTTCTCGTTGGCCTGCAGACAGGTCCCCCAGGTTGGACAGGTTCAAGGTCTTCCCGAGATCCCTCCAGACACCTGCAGGAAAGAGAGGGGAAGAAATCTTTGGCCTGTGAATCCAGCTCGAGGGACTGAAGAAGAAGTGGGGAAGGCAGTGATCAGCTACGGAGGTCCCAAGAGGAAAGCACAGGACGGAACTGCGAAGGGGCCGGCGAGACTGCCAAAGCTGAAGAGCCTTGGTGTACGGCACGTCCTTTTTTGTGCGTCAATTCGGCCAGACTGCCAAAGCTAAAGAGCCTTGGTGTACTCTGCATCGTTTTTCGCGCATTCAGTCGGTCACACTAAAAAAACCGAACTTATAAGCGAACCTGCCGGCGTGTCGTCTTCTTGTTGGAGAGAGACCCGCACTCTCTTGCACTCCGATTGTCCTTTCCAGAGGTGCAACTCCAAGCTGCCTGCAACAACCGTACACAGGGACGGAGCACAGATAGGAAAAAGCGAGCTCTGATACCTCGCGGAAGCATCTGAAGCGACAGTCGAAGAGCAAGAGAGAGTCTCGACACGCGCGAAGAAATGGGCGTGCACCGAAGATGCAAAGGACACCCGCTGACCGACGTACCCTGTGGAGGCCTTGCAGGCTCGACTACTCTCCGCCACCTCCCCGCTCCCTCGAACAGCCCGCTCCCGGGGCCGCCACCTTCAAGACGGCCATGAGCTCCCCTGAGGTTCCTGACAACTGCAGGAAAACAGCCCGAAAGAACGCAAACAGACGGAGAATGGCGGAGCGAAAACGAGCGAACACTGGGAAAAAGCGCAGAAGAGCAGGCCCAATACGAGAGATCTGTGCGATTGGAAGCTGAAGAACCCTGCTCTGCTCTCTTTCGTTTTCCATCGCGGGTCTGCTGGGCAAAGCTAAAGAGCCTGGGTATACTCTACGTCTGTTTGCGCATGTTTGTTCGGCCAGGCTGAAAAAAAGCCAACTGAAGGAAGAAAAACCTGCCGACGTACTGTCGTCCTGTTGGAGGGAAACCCGGACCCTCACGCGCTCCCTGGACTCCGACTGTCCTCCTCGCAGGTGCACCAAGCCGCCTGAGCGAGACGGGGCAGACGCAGAACACACAAGTGAGCTTCAATTTCTCGCAGGAGAAAGAAAAACCGAGAAAAGCGAAACGACATCGACGTACTGCATGGCTGTACCGACAACAAGCAGTCATGCGGCAAGAACACGAAGACGGACCTCTTAAGTTCCCGTCGTCAGCTCCCCCTTTGCCCCGGATCTTCGCACCTGCAAAGAGAAGAGATCGAAGGAGACCTCAAGCGTGTACACTAGATGCGCCCGGAACGACTGCATCGAAGTCTCTCTCGTCCACACAACAGCACTCCCTCGTGTTCTGACTACAGCCCACGCGACATTCTTCAGCCGGAAGTAAACCACAGGAGGACCGACCTACCCGTGCAAACCTCGCCTTCCTGGGAGGCTGAGTCCTCCCCGTTCCTGTGGAGCGAGGTCGGCTTCCAAGTGCTCCGACGGCCCAGCCGGGCCCCTGCAGAGACAGCTCTCCATTGAAAGACCGTGAGGGCGTCTACTGCTCTCGTGCGGCAATGACGGGAAACGAAAACGGAGAGCCACCGACGGAAAAACCGGGGAAAAGCGACGGGAACTAGCAACAATAAGTTAAAGAACCGTTTCGTACTCTAATGCTTCTGCACTTCTCGTGCCCACAAGACCAAGAAGGATCGCAGGGAAGAAAAAAAGAGTCGCCGCTGACCTTCACATCCCGGATCCCCCAGAGGCCCCAGATTCTTAGTACACCCCAGTTGCGCTCTACACTTTGCTCCCGCTCTACACCCCTCTCTAGCTCTACACCCCTCTCCCGCCCTACACCCCTCTCCAGCTCTACACCCCTCTCCCGCTCTGCACCCCTCTCCCGCCCTACACCCCACTTCAGATTTGTTCCATTCCAGCCGGACCCCCGCACCTGCACATAGAGAACGCACAAGAAACTGCTGTCTAGCTTTCTGTGCGAGCTCGTCAGGGTGACGAAAAAGACAGCTTCTGCTCCGACCTCGGAAAAAAGAAAAGCGGGGCTGTGGAACCTCTGGGGGCACATCTGAATAGCATGGCCACAATGCAGAAGGTCTGATGAGCAGGTCTAAAGGGCGGCCAGTCGACGGGTGCGTGGGCGCCCGAAAACGGCAGCGTGCTGGAGAGATGGATACGAGCCCCCGATACAGATGAGCAGAACAAAAAGCTGCAGGGTGCTTACCTTCTGTTCCTTTCAGCTCAGAAACCTCGTCTCGCTTCCATTCCGAAAATGGTACGGGTCCTGCGGGCAGAAAAACCGAACAAGGGTTGCTGGTCTGAAAAGGGTGGAGAGTCAAGAGTCAATGGGGGCAAAAGGGCAGGGAGCGGGCCGGGGTCTGGAAACGTTCTGAAAGGAATACAGTCGAATGGGAGCCCGTCGAAGGAGTGGGAAGACCGACGAAGAGACGGATAGGACGAAGGGTTCGAGCGACCGATACAGACGGAGAACCCATATGGTACATCAAGAGATTTTGAAGCTGCGAGGTGCTGACCCTCTCCTTCCTTCAGCTCCGACGCGTCGCTTTGCTTCCCCTCAGAGCACGGCATGGACCCTGCGGGCAGAGAAGCCAGGCAAGTGAGCCAGACAGAGAAAGTTTGTTTGGGTGAGCAAGAAGTGGGGAGCCTGGGGTATGCGGACGACTTAGTTCTTTTTGCGCACTGCACCTCAGACCTCCAAGCCAAATTCAATGCATTGCATATTATATGTTGTGAGAAGTGGGAGTTGAAAGTTAATTTGAAGAAAACAAAAATCCTCCGTCTGTCTGATGAGTGTGATGAATGTGCAGGAGCAGTCATGTATGGAGGGAAAGAAGTAGAGAGAACGGATGAATATAAATATCTGGGATGCATGTTTTTTGAAGGGGGAGACTTGGTTAGATCGATTGAAGCGCGGCTGCGAAACGGAGAGCGTGCGTTGGGGGCAGTATGGGGGCAGTGATCGGGTTGGCAGCAAGCATGCCAGCCTGAGGGTTATCTCTTGGGGCGAAGATTCAGCTCCTGCAGACCTGCTGGGAACCGGTCGCGTTGTATAGTCTCGAGTGTCTCCCTGTCAGGCAGACAGACTAGGAATCAATCGATAATTTGTGTTTGCGTTTCGTGCGTTAGGCTGCCCGTCTTCCTTTCCGCAGCCTCCGTATTCCTTCTCTTCTTTGCTTAAGTCTTCCTCCTGTGTGAGCTCTTTTTGTATACCCGTTTTGCAAACCTCTGGATCTCTCTAAATCGTTCCACCCTCCCTATTCCTCAGGCGCTTCTTAGGGTCTGGAGCGGGCCAGAAGGCCAGAGGCAGAGAAGAACGGTGCGTAAACTTTTTGTATGGGCCAATATTGAATTTCTGGTCTCTCTCCCCATACAGGCTTCAAGAAGGAATCCAGACAGACAAAACTTTTTTATCGATTCGAAAATAAAGGATGCAGTGGGAAAGGAATGTATAAAAAAAAGAGAGCAACAGGCCGCTACCCGTTTTTCCCTGACTGCATACCTATTTGGTATGCAGAAAGCCTTTCCTTCTTCTTCCAAATCCTGTTTTTTTCTTCTCTCTTCCCGTTACGAGCACAGGGGAGGGGCAGAGTGAGAGTTTTTGGTCTGCCTAAGAAAGCTCTGCACGAGAGGATTAAGCCGTTGGTAAGGGTCTTTTCCTTCAACAAACAAGGTGAGAGAGCAGGCGTGTTTGCTGAGGTCTTCTGTAAAGAGTCTTCTTGCATGGAAGGGAAGAAAGTGGACGACCTATGGCATAGACTGTCGGTTTACCCTCGGTAGGCCTCCGCAAGGGAGAGATTGCAGACCATTGACTCTGAGAGACAAACACATCGGTTGTAGGGACTCAGAGTAAATCGTAATTCGGTTGTGGAGGGAGCGGAACCGGGAGAGAAAGAGGCGAGGAAATGGTTATGGGATGGCTTGAAGGCAGACCCCGAAAGCGCTATAAAAATTATTTGAGAGCTTTGTATTTCTTTTTACTCACTTGAATCAGTTCGCTGAACACTCTCTAACTTATTGTTTCTCGCTTGTTCCTTTGATTCCAAATCAGCTTCGCCGTTGAAGTCTTGCTTCAGCCTACCGTCTCTTGAAGTAAAGCTGGGATCTTGAACAAGACTTGCATGAACATGGACTGCCAGGAGCTAGGCTCTGACGGCTGATGATGATGATGTGACTAAACCCGCCAGCCATCGTATCCCAATGGCAAAGGGCAGTCTGTGAGCATTCATGTGATATTGCAAGCTAGGAGCACGCTAGCGAATGCTTGCCTAAAGCAGCCGAACCTTAGGACTACTAGCTAGCAAAGCGCTGTTCCCCAGGATCGATCAGTTTGGTCCTAGGCATGCAGCAATGAAGGCACTGGACTTTCTGGTGTCCCTCTGAAGAAGAAGCGAGAAGTAGCGCTTTACACGTTCCTCGGCCAGGCCCTGCCCCAACCCTCTACCCCCTCGGGCGTCCTGTTTCTCTCCGTGCTCACACACTTCTTCTATCCACATACGCTCTAGTCACCTATACCAGAGATCGCTCAGTCTCCCCCGCAGCACTTCCGTTTGAACACAAGTTGTCAGGCGGTGAATCGGGTCGTCAATCAGTTTTTCACAAGTTTTCTCTTTACAGGCCTTGCAAATTGATTCAACCTTCCCCCCATAGTTTGCTCCCCCTCCAATAATGGCACACAACACAGGGTGGAAAACTGCCCTGGGGGATGCCAGGAACTGCTTAGTGAGTGGTTCAACCAAAGGAGACCTTAAGCCCCCCTTCCCCTCCGCCAGGCTTCCTAAGACCAGTTTTGCAAAGCGTTGGCTGCTTCTATTCTCTTTCTGATAATCAGTCAGGCAGGCAGATGGAGGAAAAGATACGCCATGCATTCCTTGTCTACCTTGTCTCCCCCCTCTCCTTTCCGTCACGAAGACCGGGTTTGCCTAGTCTCCCAACCATTCGTTGACTTCTCTGCTTCTTGCCCCCCTTCTCAGCCTGCTATCTAAGGTTCTAAAATTAACCTCATCAGGTTTACCTTCAAGAAGGGCAGAACTGACAGGTTGCACAAGCCTCTTTGCCGACCCCGACCACACCCTAAGCTCCCCCCTCCTGTGGTATGCCCACAGTGCTTGAGGCAAAGCCAATCGCGCAAGGGAAAGACTTCTCAAATACCCCTCCACTCTAACACTGAGAATCTCTCTCATAGGCCTTAGCCCAACGGCTGTAAGGGTGGGAAAGACAAAAGAATTCCAGGGCAGATGGAGAGACCAATGCACAAAACGAAGCTGAAGAGAGTCTAAGCATTGGATGTCAGATTTTTGAATCGGGAGGGCTTCAAGGGAATAAGTGGCGGCGGGTTCCCATGTCCCCTTAAAGAAGGACATACGACTATGTGGGGAGAGCATCCCTATTGATGCGCACAAACCCATAGCCCCTCCCACTCCCCTCTCTGCAGCTTCAAGTCTGGTAGTTATAGACTTATGAGGGTTCGCATCACAGAAGACCTGACAACCGACTGTTACCCAAGTATCTGTAACTTTCTACCCATTCGACCGTCCGATCCTTGAAAAGAATTTCTTCCTCACCCCCCCTGCCTGCTAATCTCATCACTTTAAAAAAAATTCATTTTTTTTAAATTCACTGTCAGACCCCACATGTCATAATACACGGCCAACCGATCTATTCTCTTTTAGAGGTCGCGGGGGGAGTGCCCAAAGATTACGAGATCATCTGCATAACCGATGCTCTCTATCAGAAGGTCTCCCAGCCTCACTTCCTGGGATGAATCCTCCCCTCGATCTCTACTTTGGAGACTAACTGAGGTATGTAAATTATTGATGAAGAGAAGAAATAGGAGAGGAGAGAGAAGGTCACTTTGTTTTACCCCTGTTCCCTCTTCAAATATGCTTTCCGACCCGTCAATCTTCCCCATGACCTTGATATACATTGCATAGATCATATTAATGTCTCCTTCTGAAAGCCCCTCCTCTCTAAGTCTTTAGATCAATTTCTTTCTGTCAACTCTATCAAATGCCTTGCTAAAGTCCACAAAACACGCGAATAAAGGTCTCTTTTTATTTCTGGAAGTTTCAGAAAGGGCAAACAAAACATGAATGGCCTCTCTAGTCCCCACTCCCTTTCTGAATCCTATCTGTCTGTCGTCTATCCTTGCTCTCAGATGGAGGCGAGAATCCATCAACAAAGCAAAGAGCTTAGCCAGAAGGGTTACTATATGAATAGGCCTCCATTTATCCACTAGCGGAGACACGGGGCCTTTGGGGACTGGAACAATGCGAATGAAGTTCCATGTAGACGGCCAGTAAGAAAAGAGATGAAAGAGATGAAAGAGATTAAAAAAAATAAAGAGAAGAAAACGGAAGAGACGCGACGACCCGAAACACAGAGCAGCATGTTTAGGAGAGAGACGCTCAAGCCCAGCCCCCTTATTTGGGTTTACTTTTTTTATGACCGTCTCACATAGGGAAAGGGAGAAGAAAGGAGACCGAGGGGGAGGAGGAGGGCTGGAGGGTAGGGGGAGGTCGGGAAGTCCCTCTCCTTCAAACACCGACGCCCAGAAATTGGAGAAAGCATCTGCCGACGGTCTGTCCCCCGCTCCATCCCCTCCCATCTGTTACGTCCTCTTCCACTTCCATACCACTGAGGGGTCCCTAGCGGCCTCCTGGGTAAGATGCTCTGCCTGTGTACACGCGTATGCCTTTCTTTTCCTTGCGATTAACCTTGTCTCATTCTTTCTTCTCTGGATCTATCATTACTTCGTCTGTCCACTGTTCGTGTTTTTAGTTCTCTCTCGGCCTTCCTTACCCTTTCATTCATTTCTTTACACTCCCGGTCCCACTAAGGGGCGGCTATCTGTCCTTTTTTTTGTTTGTCAGATTTCTTTCTACCCCTTTGCTTCCCCTCCCCTGGTTGTGCTAACTTCCTTTCCCATTCACCTGCTAGGCCCTTAACTCTCTCAGCCAGGGTCTCAGAGATGGATGCAGGAGGGATTGGCTGACTGGGGGGGGGAGGGGGGGGAGAAACATGAAAGAGAGGGAGACCATTATAAGATAATTCTGCAGCTTTCTCACCAATGTCCCATAAACCGGGCCAGCATGCCTCAATCAGAAAGCTGTCGAATGGAAGATGCCAGGACTGTGTCACAGCTATCTTTTCATCTTTTACAGGTGAGATTCTACACGACTTCTGAAAAGGGGGTGTAAGACTCAACAAGGGAAGAGGTATTGAGGCGGAGAAGTCAACGGCTTCTGAGTCGACTAAAGCGAGACCACAAGAGACTGAGCAGTGTTCCGGAGCAGCATCTGGAAACATTTCAACTCCAAATGAGGACCAAGAAGACAGAAGTGCGGGGTCAATAAGGACAAAATTAATAATAGAACAGGGCCTGCCTTCTCTATAGTACATGCATGCCCCCGGGCAGTCAATTTCTATACCCCTGCCCTTGTCTATGAATCTAACTCCATTTAGAGGCATCAAGTTTGAGGCTTCACACAGGCGAAGTAAAGCGCGACCCTCTGCATCTATTTGTGATCCGCATTTTGACTCTCTAACTACCCCCTGAACCACCCAACTTCCTTCTTTACCCCCCCTCCTTCCCAAGTCCGCTCCAAGTCCTGTGTCTGTTACGTTGTGGCTTGTACGGCGACTTGATCACCCGCCAAACTTGCTAGAACTGGGACTGGGAAACTAACTTCGCAATACTAAGCCCGGCTGGCATTAATTAAGTACACTAAGAGAATTAAGTGACAGACTGACAATATAGAGAAAGATTCTATCTAAAATAATAGACTTGCAATACAGAAATAAATAGAAGCATGCCGTACAGTCTTCGTCCATCTGTATTGCTTAAATGGAGTCCTTGGAAGTGAACTCTGACTGACAGACTTAAGGAGGTAAGGTATAATAAGTCTCCAACTAGACTACGTTCTTAGTCTAGGAGGAAATCTGACGTGGTAGCAGCAGAGCCCCGGTCCTCCGCCTCAGGGAGACCCCACTCTGCATCTCAACCGTTGTTTGAAGTGCGGGCAGGATGGACCTATCTACTATCACTCCTCAGCTCATCCAGCAGCTCATTCAAACTCAACAGCAGCAGTAAGCTGAGATCCAGGCACTGCAGGTCCAAAACAGGCAGTTAACCCAACAGAATCAACAGCTGCACTAAGAGCTGATCAACCACCAGCAGACAGTTGTGACAGTATAACAAGGCACTGCGGGGAACAGCCCTCCAGCGGCTATGAAGTCAAATTTGAAACCCAAAGAGCCGTTCACGTACGCAGGCAGCCGCAAACAACTCCCAGATTGGCTCCGTACGACCGAGAGATGGCTTCGCTTGTCGAGAGCGTCGGAAGCCGAGAAATGCGAAGCAGCATATCAATACCTATCCTGTCCCCTGCAGAGGTGGTACGAGCTCGAAAACCTCCGAGCGCCGTTCCAGGGGTGGAAGAATTTCAAAGAGAGGATTGGGAAGAAGTTTAAAGACCCAAATGCTCAGACACGTTTGCGAGAGGAAGTCCGAGCGATGAAATGTGGGAACAAGACAGTACAGAAATACACCGATGACTTCATAGAGAAGGCCATGCAGATTGAGGATGTTACAGAAGCCGACCTACTGCACAACTACCTCAAAGGATTGCCAACTGACATTCGTCTCGCTGTGAAGCGTCGGGGAGTCACGGGACTTGAGGCCGTCATGACAGTGGCAGACGAGGAAGACCAATTAATCCGAGGCGAGCGCGCCGATGGGGGCGGGCATGCGGTGCAACAGCGCAACACGGATGGGCCTGCACCGATGGAAATAGATAGATTGTCGCGCTTATACGCGCTGTCACACGAGCAGGTGCACAGGCACATCAGAGAAGACAGATGTTTCAACTGCCACCAACAGGGCCACCGGGCGAACACCCTATCAAATTGAGATAAATGGGACAAGAAAATGGTTAAAAATTAACCATTTAGGTCTTGATTTTCATTTTTGGTACACCTCAGTTTCATGAAAAATATTTATCATACAAGTCTCAAAACTAGTGCGCCTAACTCAATTTTAATACTTTAATGTTATCACTAACTTTGAAGCTCTTAGAAAAAAAAATTTTTATACTTTTTACCATTTACCATTTTTTGTAATCGAAAAAAAAAAGAATTGGTACATATTTTTTTTTAGTTAAAAAGTATGATTTTTCATATCATTTAGTACCATTTCGTACCATTTAGGTCTCAATTTTATTGTGTTTAAACTAGAAGAGTTTGAAGCGTTCTAGAAGTGCCAAGCGCTTTCGAACACTTTGAATTAGTAGAAGCTTCTTTAAAGAGAAGAGAGACTTAATAAAAGAATGAGTGCAGAAGCCGAAACAAACAAAGAGAAGGGCAGGAAAGAGGGGCTTTATAAAAGAACGAGTGCATTGCAACCAAGATGCAAGAAGACATCAGATTTTGTACAGAAGGATGCATGCAAGGAAACGTTAACTTCATTCCCCCTGCTCTCATTCCCCTTTCTTCCCCTCCCTCTTCTTCCTCGTCTTCCTCCTCCTCTTCCTGAATTAGTAGAAGCCTCTTTAAAGAGAAGAGAGACTTAATAAAAAAACGAGTGCAGAAGCCGAAACAAACAAAAAGAAGGGCCGAAACAAAGAAAAAACAAAGAGAAGGACACTGTTGATTGATTGATTGATAATGTCATACAATACGTATAAATCAAAGTATATTTATTTCAATTATTACTTATATATATACTTATAATTTCTCAAAAAATATGTTTGATATATTGTTTTTTTCTAGTAACACGTATCTTTTTTTACTATTTCTACATTTGTCCACTCACTAGAAGCCTAAAGAACAACTAAACCCATAAAAAAAAAATGATTACCAATTCAGCCAAAAAAAAAAATAGATTCACCATTTTTTTTGTATAGGAAAAAATTATGTACCAATTCTTTTTTTTTTGATTACCAAAAATGATAAATGGTAAAAAGTATCAAAAATCTTTTCTCTAAGAGCTTCAAAGTTAGTGATAACATTAAAGTATTAAAATTGAGTTAGGTGCACTAGTTTTGAGACTTGTATAATAAATGTTTTTCATGAAACTGAGGTGTACCAAAAATGAAAATTAAGACCTAAATGGTTAATTTTTAACCATTTTCTTGTCCCATTTGTCTCAATTTGATAGGGCAGGTGCCCAAAGTCCAACAACCGTCTCCTCCCCCAGCAGCACCGAAACTTCCCATACCAGTCATTTTAGTAGCAACAACAGCAGCATCGGAATG